>JAIEZT010000329.1:0-64030 GCA_019594935.1 Periophthalmus modestus | reverse complement strand
AATAGGCCACCAGAACGCACCGCGGAAAAAGTCAGGTAAGTGCCCATGCAAGCACCGGCCCAACATCTGTCTACCACACTTATAGACTGCTGCTCTGTCACCCTTCCCTATTTCCAACAACGTCACTATTGAAGCTGAAATTACCACTTTTTTTCTCAGAATCAAGTAAAATCGGATTTTCTCCCCAGAAAGTGTATTGTAAAGCAGAACTTTCTGAAAAAAAAATTAAGACATGTACACACTCTTGTCATCTCCTCAGAAAATATGTTATTGATTGCAGACTTAAGCCATCTGAGTCAATACATGTTTTGGGATGGGAGCTCTACCTGGTGAGAAAGGGAAATCAAATCACCGATCTTTCAAATCATAGGACGAGCACACTATCAACTGAGCTACTGTTGCAGCCCCCCTCCCTTCACCCCTGAATGACATTCCCATCTCCGCGAACTCTTTACACTTCTTCAGCAACACCCATCACCCAGGACCCGCAAGCTCACACCATCAGCTCATCAAAAAGGCCAGCAGAGGATGTACTTCCTGAAGAGGGCAGCTGAGGAAAGCTCAGCAGGCAGCCCAGATGATGGTGCAGTTCTTCATGGCCATCACTTAGTTTTTCCATCACGGTGGGGTAAGCCAGGCCACTGCAAGGGACAGACACAGACTGGAGGGCATTATGCTCTATGCCGAGAAGGTGATTGGCTGCAGCCTCCCATCTCTCCAGGACCTACACGTCTCCAGAACTTACGGAGCGAGAAGGTCAGCTCACAGCTGACCCCTTCTCACTCTGGACATAGACTATTTAAGCCACTTTCCTTGAGCAGGAGTCTACAAAATCTGTTGCCTCTTCCCCTCTGCCAGTGGATACCTGGTCACTTTATATTACCACTTACACTTGTGACTTGAAACAACTGTATTTAACCCTTTGCACTGCTAGTTTTGTTGTTCTGCCATATTGTACATTTTCGAAGGAAACATCCGTCTTTTTTTGGTATAATGTGCATAAAAGGCCATGTTGGGGCCAAAACACGATGTTGCATTTGTCATGTAAATGGCCACGCTGGAAAAAAATTTATTTTTTTATTTTAGTGCCTGTCTTTGGGAATATTTAAACACAAAAACTACCCACTTATACCTAAAAGACAGGGTAACGGTGGTGTGGTAGTAAGGACCCAAGTGCAGCACAAAGAATCTCCCAACTCTCTCTCGTGAAACTGAACAGGTTTATTGCAGAAAAACAGAGACAGGGCCTGCATGTCCTCATAGTAACAAAATAACATGAACAAACTGAAACTCAACTCAAAGGAACTCAAAGTCACTCACATCAAGGATCCAGCAAACTAAACAGAACAAGGAACAGAACATATAGACTGCCCCCCGATTAGAAACTGGAAACAAGTGCAGGGAAAATCAGGGAGCCAGCAAATATGTATCGAGGCTCCTTTTTGTCAGGAGCCTCCTTGTATGTAGCGGAGGTGCCGTAATAGTCCAGAGTGTTTGATATTTGTGGTTATGTCTGAGATAAACGGCCTGCAGTGGATTACCTGGTGCAGCTGAAGTGATGAGTAGTAGAGAGTCATGGTGGAGAATGTGATGGGCAGAATGTGATGATGGGGAAGATAAAAGGCAGAGTGGAACCAGATACCCACATGTCTTCAGGAAAGGTGAAGTTACAGATATTTTTCTGGAGAAAGGAGCAATAGCCAAAATGCACCAGCGTCCTTTCCACATCTGGGAACGCTCTTGACTTGAAGATGTTTTTGTAGCATATGTGGAACTTGTGCCCTGATCTAGATCAGTATAAATTTCTTGCTTTTCTGTCCAAGACAACTCCTACACAACATAAATGTGATCTTCTATTACTGTCATGATCCCTGCCTGCTCCCGTCCTCATGTGTGTGCCCGTGCCCCTCCTCACCTGCCTGTCTCTGGTGCTGGGCGGAGTTCCTGGCTCCTCCCGCGTGGACCTGCTTCTAATCAGCGCAATCAACGCACATGCGGGAGGATAAAGGAGCCAGGATTTCTCCTCTCTTTGCCAAATCGTCTGTTCATCACTGCTCGTCGACCTGCTTGTCTCACTGCTGTCTGCCTCGTGTCCTGCCCGTGTCCTGCTCGTGTCCTGCCCGTGTCCTGCCTGTGTTCCTGTTCACGTTCCTGTTCCAGCACCCTGCCTCCCTGCACTGCTCTGGACTCCCGTCTCCAACCCTGTCTCCCGGTACCGGCTGTGTTCCTGTCTTGTGTGTTCTCTGCACCTCTGGACCCTGACCTGCACCCAGCTCCTCGTATGTTCTCCCGTCACCTGTTTTTGTCTTGTCTGTTAATAGACACACTTAAACTTGCCTCGAGTCCCGCAACTTTTGATCCGCCTCACACCTGCACATTATCACAATTACATTATCCTCAATAAACTCTTATAGTGAATAAACTATATTGTTATATTATGCTGCTGCACTCTGGTTTATATTGGCCTTCATCGCCTGATCTTTCTCATCATTGTTTGTGGACAGCCTGTCCAGGTCGTGGGTGCCCCAGGGGCACAGGAGGCCTTGTCTTTTTCTGCAGATCCTGTGTGCGCGTAGTAACAGTGTTTGGAGAGGCCTGCAGGTGGCAGCAGAACCAAGACATCAGGACCCGGCCTGAGGCTCGAGTCCTTGAGTCCGTAGGTCAGAGCTGACAGACAGCGTGGCATCATCACCAGAAACACGTAAACCACCGCATAAAGCTGCCCAGCCAAAACCGGGTCTGTTAGAGCGGCCCACACTGCTGTTGATGGGCTGACACATGGTGGATGTCAGGGTCAAACTCAACTGAAACATGTGCAGGAGAAGCATGTTCCGAGCTTTGTTTGCAGACTGCTTATCTGTGGAGGCGGACAGCGCCACGACCATCACAGCGATGAACGACGATGCAATGACCAATGCAGAAAGGAGAAAGAGGAATATGGTGGACGCCATGTTATAGGTGTTGAATCGTGGTCCACGCAAACAGCATTGAAGGTGCAGTAGGTGTTCATTTGAAGCTGGGAGAGAAGGTGGAAGGGGATTCAACAAGGAGCAGCACCCGAATAAAAATGTCCACACACCCAGTCCCCACACACTGAGGATGGCAAAGGCCGTGTTTCTCATGGTGACTATGGTGGGATGATGAAATGGAAAACAAACAGCAATGTAGCGTTCAATGGACATGACGGACAATGTGAGAGGGGTGATCTGTGCGCTCAGGTAGGAGATCAGGATGTAAAAACCACACAGAGGGTAGGACAGGAAGACGTAGAAGGCACTCTTCAGGTACATGAACTGCCCCATGAAGAGCACGAAGGAGTCCGCTACCACCAGGTTCAGCAGGAGCATGTGTACCGCGATGTCTCCCTGAACACACGCCGGCTGCACAGGGGTTGTGGATGATGATCCCGTTAATGACCAGGAACATGAGGGCAGGCCAAGCTGGTCACTGTGACAAATGTAAACTTAAAACTGATCAACTTTGTCCACTGCTTCTCCGTCAGGTTCTGAAAGTAGTTCTGCCACTCCATCACACATAGACCTCAGCTGGAAGAGAGAAGACAGTTGATTAAACTTACAGGACCATTCCACATTTTAATATAAAACAAATGCAATCAACAACAGTCCAGGTCTTCATAGAACCTCAATGTGAGAGAGAAATAGACATACACCAATATATTGATTGACCAATTTATCGGCGAATGGATCAAAGTTAAATCTCCACCAAAACCCCAACCATCTGACTAAAGAATAAACATAAAGCTTTATGAACAATTTAATGCAAAGAGGACACTACACAAAATGTGACTACACTGTTGTTATATTTGTCTTTTAGTACAAAACAGCTGTGGGTGAATGTGACGGCCGTTGGTTTCTCTGGAATCTATATCGATATTGGCCATGAAAAAAAACATATCCATCATCTCTTGTGAGAAACAAATGTCCTGCATTTAATTGAGTTTTCAAAGTCATGTTCATCACTAGAACAAGTCATTTGGTAAGAAAAAGAAATCTTTACTTTCTGCTTTTTGCTGTTGTTCTGTCATTGCAAAAGTGACCTATCTCTTTAAAAAGGCCCAACAACAAGTGACCCCAGCCCCACATAAATAAGCCCAAAAATGAAGCCACAAGTAGAGTGTCGTGTAGCTGTTGATGACATGCTGTACAATGCTATACAAATATACAAATAAATAAACATGCTATAGAGATGGACAAAGCAATATTTTAAATACACAGAGCTCTGGCAAAGTCATGCTGTGGACAGGGCACATGTGAAACAGTTGTTGTGTTGACTCTTTTGCCCTAACCTCACGTCTCAGTTGCACCAAAACCCCGACACCTCCGGCTCTCACACAGGCAGCAGCACCGAGGGAAAGAGGAGCCGTATGTGCCGTGTTCTACAAACTTATCAGTTGTGCACATTCTGCAGTGCTCCCAAAACATCTCTGATCACTATTTAGAACTCATATTTCATTTACGCACCAGGGGTGACCTTTGTTTACGGGTTTGAGCTACAGGTCAAAATAATCATCACATTCTTACTTTTGGAAAATGCAGCTTTTCTGAAAAAGAAATAAAAATAAAAGAAATAGTGTCAGAAAAGAACATTTCAAAAATTTCTGAATGTTAATTTTTTTTTTAGGATAGGACAGTAATATAATTATATTATTGTTTGATTAGCATTAAATACATTGAATAACATGCATGTGTTATTTCAAATATATTAAATGATAAGTATTACACATACATTTCCATAATACTCAAGAAAAAGGCTCATTTAATCTTCCTGAACTCACAAGTATAAAACAGGACAAAACAAGGCTGTCAAAGGGGTGAAAGTTACTTCTGTTTATAGTCATTTTCTTGGATTATTTTTACTTCAACGTGTTTTACTTTAGATTTAGTCTCCAGCTTAAACAGCACTGAAGTACAATGAACCGAACCATTTCCCCACAGAGAAGGACTGGATACAGAACGCTGCTCTGAAATGATGGTAAAAGTCATTAAAAACAGTGATATTTGTAATAAGAGCTGTAAAGCCACACTCACTCTCCCACAGAAGCACACACACTGTTATAGTACCATGAGTCCTGCAGCAGATCTCAGACTGGAGTCAGTCTAGGGCCGTCAGACCTCCCATAATGCACTGCTTTAAAACACTTCTCCCCCAATGACATTACTGATCACTGCCATTTTGTGTCTGATGTCAATAACAACATGAGTCTAAATGATGCCTTCAGGGACCTATGGCCCTCAGAGTTTCACCTTTGTTTTGGAGCAACACTTTCACTTTGGGACTTCAAACTTTAATTGGTCTGTGTCTCTCTCCAGATTCACTGAGCACATCAGTGTAATAATAATATAAAACATAATATTATATATAAACTCAAAAACACTTGACAAAGAGCACAGAGGACAGTGTTAAAAGGTGGGTCTTCAGTCTTTTGAAAGTCAGCGAGTCAGAGTTTCTGATGTGGAAGGACAGACAGTTCTAGAGGCTGGGAGCAGTGATGCTGAAGGCTCGGTCGCCCAAAGTTTGGTGCTTTGTGTTGACTGTGGGAATGAGGAGGTTTGAATCAACACTTGGGCTGGAGAAGGTCAGTGGGACCTGCTTATAAAGAGCTTTGTATATCATTAGCAGAATGTTGAAGTGGATGCCCTGTTTGATGGGGAGCCAGTGGAGTTGTTGTGAAACCAGGCGGGTCTCTGGTCTTGGTTTGGGTGAGGAGGCGAGCGGCAGAGTTCTCAATATTGTAGATTTTGGAGATCAGTAAACTGGAGTACATAAAGGAGGCTATGGGCCTCAACAGTCTTGCCCTCTTGGAAGTCCGCTCTGATTGCAGGAATATTAATTTTTCTTGTAGAATTTTTGTAAAATTCAAATATTAAGAGTTCAAAGACATTATGGAGGCTGGCCAACTATGTGCTTATTAATATCAATAATGCGGTCATTGTAAAACACATTTAAAATGCAAAATTCAATGGAATGCTTTAATAACTTTGTGTGTAGTTTTTGAAAAGTCCAGATGAAGAATGAATGAGATATTAACTTTTGGAACCATTGCAGTAGTTGAGTCTGGATGTAATAGATGAGACTTTCAGTGGTTTGGTGGACGTGCCTCTTAAATGAGTGGGCTGGGTCAAAGATAAATCGAAATATCTTTATTTATTTATTTATTTATTTAGGAGGACAATGTACAATAACATTAAGCACAATGGCAGAGAAGCTTGTACCAGATTCTAGCTTTACAGCTAATTTCCATCTGTAGTCCTCGGGGGAGGGGTCAACATTAATATTTACATAAACATATAAACACACACACACGATACAATTTAAAATGCAAACCTGTGCATGCAGCAACTAAACGTGCACACGTTTGGTTTTCTAATAACCGTGCTTTCACCTTTGTGGTGAAGGCTGTGAGGCTGTTTAAGCTCAGTATCTCTGATAGGAGCTTATTCCGTTGTTTAACAGCCCGATATGAGAAGGAGGATTGTGCAAAGATGGTTTTACATTTAGGGATGTTACACTGTCTCTTGTGGTACCTCGGGTTGCTCTTAAAGCAGTATCTATCAACCACTGCATGAATTCTTTAAGTGGTGGAGGAGCCAGGCTGTAGAGAATCTTGAAGGTCAATTGGACATGAGCGAATGAAACAAAATTATCAAAGTTTAGCATATTGTATTTAACAAGTATGTTACAGTGATGATATTGTTGTGTTTTTTTGTCAAGTATTTTCAGAGCTTGTAATTGGACTCTAGTGGTTTGAGATTAGTTTTGTTTGCTTGGGACCAGCTGGTTATGCAGTAGGAGACGTGTGAAAGTATCATGGCACAGAGGAAGCTTTTGGCTGCTTCAGTCGAGTGAGTTTCTGATGCTTTTGAAAGTGGCCAAATTATACTGTAGTGTTTTTTTATTATCCTTTTAATGTGTTTTTTTTTTTTAAGTCAAGAAAGGGGTCAAGACCATATCCTGATCTGAGGGGAAGGGGTGACATTGTAGCTGACGATGGAGAACCAATGATTTATGATTTATGATCTTAAGTCTGAGGCGAGAAGGAGATTGGTGATTTTTAGTGGTGCAGTTTTTGTGCTGTGGGTGAAATCCAGATTGAACATTTTCATACAACTTGGAGCTGAGTTGTTGATTAGCAACAGAACGTGCAAAATGTTTGAAAGAAAGGAGGGTTTTAGAAATAGGGCTCAAGTTGTTGGGGTTTGCAGGATCCAGGTTGGTTTTTTTTAAAGCAAATCTATCATGTAAAATCGACTTTTCAGAGCTTTTAACCATGTTATAGTTGTTTCCCCTTCTCATTTATCTTCTTGAAGTTGTATTTGGAGCGTGATGTTTGAAAAATCTTAACCTCCATTTTGCTGATCAACCCCCGTTTTCACCGACATCGGCATACGGTCAATGCTTTACTTACTTTGTTCTCCGATATTATTTTCAAAATTGTATAGGATTTGGCAGCATCGTAAAGTCATTTTGGTACAAATGAAAAAAAAAAAAAAAATCCACTACTGACATCCCCATCACCGCGGACTCTTTACACTTCCTTGGCAACACCATCACCCAGGACCTCCAGTGGGAGCTGACCATCATCAAAAAGGCCCAGCAGAGGATGTACTTCCTGAAGAGGGCAGCTGAGGAAAGCAAAGCAACCAGCCCAGATGATGGTGCTGTTCTACACGGCCATCACCGAGTTTCCATCAGGGTGGGTAAGCCAGGCCACTGCCAGGGACAGACACAGACTGGAGGGCATTGTGCTCTGTGCCGAGAAAGGTGATTGGCTGTAGCTTCCCATCTCTCCAGGACCCACACGTCTCCAGAACTTATGGAGTGAGAAGGTCAGCTCACAGCTGACCCTTTTCACCCTGGACTGTTGTGATGTGGGGTGTGAGACGGACCAAAGATGCGGGACTAGGGGCAAGTTTAAGGGTGTTTATTGACAGAAACAAGACACAACAGGTGACGGGAGAACATACGAGGAGCTGGGTGCAGGGGTGCAGGTCAGGGTCCAGAGGTGCAGGAAACAAACAAGACAGGAACACAGCCGGTACCGGGAGACAGGGTCAGAGACAGGAGTCCAAAGCAGTGCAGAGAGGCAGGGTGCTGAACAGGAACACAGGCAGGACACGGGCAGGACACGGGAAGGTAGCACAGCAGGGACACGAGGACAAACAGTGAGGCGAACAGACGCAGACGACCTGGCAAAAAGAGCTGGGTCCTGGCTCCTTGTAACCTCCTGCAGGTGCGTTGATTGCGCTGATGGGCTGCAGGTGCGTGCGGGAGGAGCCAGGGCTCCGCCCAGCTCTGGAGCCAGGCAGGTGAGGAGGGGGAGAAGAGACACAGGAGGCAAAACAGGAGCAGGGAAGCATGGATCATGACATGGACATAGACTATTTAAGCCACTTCCCCTCTGCTGTTTTAACTCGTGCTGTTGGACACCTGTCACTTTATATTAGCAGTTACTACCACTTTAAACAACTGTATTTAACCCTTTTGCACTGATAGTTTTGTTGTTCTGCCATATAGTACTTTCTCATAGTATTTCAATCTCTATCTTTTTGGTATATTTTTGTAAAAGGCCATGTGGGGCCGAAACATGTTGTGCATTTGTCATGTAAATGGCCACGCTGTAATAATAATTATTATTATTTTTTTAACAACGGAGTGCTTTGTCTTTGGGAATATTTAACACAAAAACTACACATTATATCCAAAAGACAGAGCTGGTTTCTCTTGCAAAGAGAAAGTATCTCCTGTATCTATGATCAGTGAGGAGAAGCCAGAGTCTTAGGATTTACCAGTGAATAGCAGCAATGCCACATCCCAACATTCAGGGTGAGGTTGGTCTATGTATGGAGATTTTGAGGAGGTGTGCTTGATTAAGGGAGAAAAAATGTAGTGATTTTTGCAGAGAAGATCTAGTTGTGAATCCATAATAAATTGATTGAGTTTGAAGATTGAAGGCGTTGACATGTGCTCTCATGATGGGAGTTGTGGTGATAGAACAAAGAAGTGGAGCTGTGCTTGGTCCGTATTGTTGGGATGGTTTCATTTGAGGTAGAATTGGAAATATTACTTTTTGTCAGGAGCCTCCTTGTATGTAGCGGAGGTGCCGTAGTAGTCCAGAGTGTTTGATATTTGTGGTTATGTCTGAGATAAGCGGCGTGCAGTGGATTACCTGGTGCAGCTGAAGTGATGAGTAGTAGAGTGTCATGATGGAGAATGTGATGGGCAGAATGTGATGGTGGAAGATAAAAGGCAGAGTGGAACCAGATACCACATGTCTTCAACAAAGGCGACATTAACTTAACCTGGTTCCCCGACTGAGCGGCACAGCAGTCACTTCCAGATTTCTGCTGTAAGAATTAAGTTGCGGTTGGTCTGGGTCAGCAGAAATATTAAGAGTTGTATTTAGTCTTCTGATCTTTCATCATGTTTTGTGGGGACAGCCTGTCCAGGACAGGGGTCGTGGGTGCACCCAGGGGCACAGGAGGCCTTGTCTTCTTCTGTAGATCATGTGTCTGCGTAGCAACAGTATTTGGAGAGGCCTGCAGTGGCAGCAGAGCCAAGACATCAGGACCCAGCCGGAGGCTCAAGTCCTTGAGTCCATAGGTCAGAGCTGACAGACAGCGCGGCATCATCACCAGAAACACATAAACCACCACATAAAGCCGCCCAACCAAAACCGGGTCTGCTAGAGCCGCTACACTGTTGAAGATGGACTGTCCCATGGTGGACGTCAGGGTCAAACTCAACTGAAACATGTGCAGGAGCAGCGTGTTCCGAGCCTTTTCTGCAGACTCCTTATCTGTAGAGGCGGAAAGTGCCACCACCATCACAGCAATGAAAGACAACATTATTATTAAACCTGAGAAAAGAAACAGCGCAATCATCGATGTCGTCTGGTAGACCTTAGATCGAGGTCCGAGCGCTAAGGCGGTGGAGATGCAGTAGATGTTCATTTGAAGGCTGGGGAGAAGGTGGAAGGGGAATTCAACAAGGAGCAGCACCCGAATGAAAATGTCCACACAGCCCAGTCCCCACACAATGAGGATGGCAAAGGCCGTGTTCCTCATGGTGACTATGGTGGGGTGATGAAATGGGAAACAAACAGCGATGTAGCGTTCAATGGACATGACGGACAGTGTTAGAGGGGCGATCTTGTTGCTCAGGTAGGAGATCATGATGTAGAATCCACACACAGGGTAAGACAGGAGCACATAGAAAGCACCATTTAAATACATGAACTGCCCCATGAAGAGCACGATGGAGTCCGCTACCACCAGGTTCAGCAGGAGCATGTACCGCGATGTCTCCCTGAACACACGTCGGCTGCACAGGGTGTGGATGATGATGCCGTTTATGACCAGGAACATGAAGCTGGCCAAGCTGGTCACTGTGACAAATGCAAACTTAAAACTGATCAGTGTTGTCCACTGCTTCTCTGTCAGGTTCTGAAAGTAGTTCTGCCACTCCATCACACATAGACCTCAGCTGGAAGAGAGAAGACAGTTAATTAAACTTACAGAAGCATTTCACATTTTAATTTAAAAGAAAATGCAATGAACAACAGTCCAGGTTCTTCATAGAGCCTCAATGTTTGTCCGAATTATACATACACCAATATGCTGGTTGACCAATTTATCAGCCAATGGATCAGTGTTTAATCTCTGAATACACATAAAGCTTTATTTGAACAATTTAATGCAAAGAGGACACTGCAGAAAAATGTGCAGTGTCTACTACACTGACTCTCATATTTACTTTGTAGTAAAAACAGGGTTGTGGGTGAGTGTGTTTTCATTTTCAATCATCATTTGAGCAAAATAATTTAAATCAGCCGTGCATATATGCTTTAGACAATTTGTATCAGTATTAGCCATGAAAAAAAAACATATCCATCCATCTCTTGTGAGAAACAAATGTACTTGCTGTTGTTTTCTTGTGTTTTTACCATTGCACAATGGTGCCATATTTTCTGAGTGGAAAAAAAAAAACCTCTTTAAAAAAGGCCCAATATCTGGTGACTCTAGCCCCACAGAAATAAGCCCAAAAAAAGGAGCCACACAAGTAGAACATCATGTGTAGCTCTTGAGGACATGCTAGAGAGATGAAAAAAAAAAAAACTATTTTAAATACAAAGACCTCAGGCAAAGTCATGCTGTGGACAGGGCACATGTGAAACAGTTGTTTGTTGACTGTTTTGCCCTAACCTGTTGCACCAAACGCTGACACCTCCTGCTCTCACATAGACAGCAATAAGTTTGAGCATGAGAAAAAATACATCTGAAAAAATGCCTGAATTTTATAAAAAATGTTTCTTTAGGATAGAACAGTAATATACACAGGCTTCAAGCATTTTCTGTTCAAGCACAAATATCTGTCAATGGAGTGAAAGTTACTTCTGTTTTTTTTTTTTTTCATTTTCTTACTAAATTCTTAATACATAACAGACCAAATAAGTTAACGTGTGTCCACTTGTATGCATAATCAAATCAAGATTATTTTTACTTTGACATGTTTTACTTTAGATTTAGTCTCCAGCTTAAACAGCACTGAAGTACAATGAACCGAACCATTTCCTCACAGAGAAGTACTGGATAGAGAAAGCTGCTCTGAAATGATGGTAAAAGTCATTAAAAACAGTGATATTTGTAATAAAAGCTCTAAAGCCACACTCACTCTCCCACAGAAGCACACACACTGTTATAGTACCATGAGTCCTGCAGCAGATCTCAGACTGGAGTCAGTCTAGGGCCGTCAGACCTCCCATAATGCACTGCTTTAAAACACTTTACCACCAATGACCTCACTGATCACTGCCATTTTGTGTCTGATGCCAATAACAACATGAGTCTAAATGACGCCGTCAGGGACCAGAGTTTCACCTTTGTTTTGGAGCAACACTTGCACTTTGGGAGTTCAAACTTTTATTGTTGTTTTGCGTCTCCATCCACCTTCAATGAACACATCAATGTAGTAATTTAAATTTTATACATAAACACACTTTACAAAGAGCACAGACAGAAACTAAAATAAATGTTATACTTGTACACCCTTCTCATTTATTTTCAAGACGCCATATTCCCAATCAACCCCCATTTTCACCACTACCTGCATATGCCCACAGCTCTACTTAGTACGTTATCCAATTTTATTTTCTTATTTGTGATGCACATAGCATGATTTGACCAGAAGTGATGGAGTTCAAGAGGCATATGGACAGTTTGATTTTGTTGAAGTAGTTAGTGAGATCTTATTCACTAACGGGATGATGTGAGGGTTGGAGACTTATATTGCTGGATGTGGTCTGTGAGGGCTTGGAGATATACAAGAACCCGAGATATTTGAACTCCTCCACCCGAAGCAAGGATTCTCCACATACCTGGAGAGGGCAAACCACCTCTTTCCAGTCAAGAACCATGGCCTTTTGAGGAGCTACTTTTCATCCCAGCCGCTTCACACTCGGCTGCAAACCGCGCTAGTGCCTAATGCAGGTCCTGGCTTGATAAAGCCATCAGGACAACATCATCTGCAAATAGCAGAGATGAGATCCTGTGGTTCCCGAACCGGACCCCCTCCAGCCCCGGGCTGTACCTAGAAATTCTGTCCATAAATATAATGAACAGAACCGGTGACAAAGGGCAGCCCTGATGGAGTTCAACATGCACCGGGAACAGGTCCGACTTACTGCCGGCACTGAACACGGCTCCTGCTCCGGTCATACAGGGACCGGACAGCACCTAGCAAAGGGCCCTGGACCCCATACTCCCAGAGTACCCCCGAAAGGACACCATGAGGGACATGGTCGAATGCCTTCTTGAGATCCACAAAACAAATGTGAACTGGTGGCAAACTCCCATGAACCTCGAGGACCCGATGGAGAGTGTAGAGCTGGTCCCGGGTTGAAAACCACACTGCTCCTCCTGAATCTGAGGTTTGACTACTGGTCAGATTATCCTCTGCAGCACCCTGGAATAGACCTTACCGGGAAGGTTGAGGAGTGTGATTCCCCTGTTCGCTGCACTGTCCCCGACTGTGACACAATGTTGCAGAGACATGTCAGCCAAGCCCCCACAACAACCAGCGACTTAAGATACTCAGGACAGATCTCATCTTCCCCTGGAGCCTTGCCACCAAAGAGCTTGCCAACGACCTCAGTGACTTCAGCAAGGGTGATCAACAAGTCCGCCTCCAAGTCCTCAGTCTCTGCTTCCTCCTCGAAGATTAGGATTGAGGAGATCCTCAAAGTATTCCTTCCACTGTCCAACAACATCCTCAGTCGAGGTCGGCAACTTTCCACCCACGCTCTAAACTTTGTTGATGAAACACTGCTTCTCCTTCCTGAGGCGTCGAACAGTTTGCCAGAATCTCTTGCCCTACGATCACATGAGGTATGGCATGCTTGGCCCACCGGTACTCATCAGCTGCCTCAGGAGTCCCACAAGCCCACAAGGCTCGATAGGACTCCTTCTTTAGCCTGACAGCATCCCTTACTTCTGGTGTCCACCACCTGGTTCGGGGGTTGCCGCCATGACGAGCACCACAGGCCACAGCTATGGAAGGCCGCATCAACAATAGAGGTGGAGAGAACATGGCCCACTCGGAATCCAGGTGCGAGTTGAAGATCCCACTTATGCCAGCTGTTCCCCACTGACCCTCACAGTATGCTTGGGCCTGCCAGGTGGTGATCAGTTGACAGCTCTGCCCCTCCCACTTGAATGAAATTAAATCTGATAAACAATTAGCTCAAGTTTTTAATTCTTTTTTATCTCAGATCTGAAACAATGGATTTTACTAATGAAATTCTTAAATGGAAAAATGATTTGCTTTGCCCTAGCTCACCACCTTTCAATGAACGGTTAGTGGTCCCCTGCTTTAGACAAACTAATGCAAGGAAAAGTCCACGCCCAGATAATATTTGCGGCCGCCTGTTGTCCTCTTGTGCGGAACAATTAGGTCCAGTCTTCTTTTATATATTTCCAATTTTAATCCACCAGCAGAGGGCGCCAAAGACATGGAAACAAAGCACAATAATTCCTGTGGCCAAAATAAAACACCCCAAGGTTTTAAATGATTTTAGACGAGTGGCTTTGACCTCACTAGTTATGAAATCCTTCGAGAGGCTTATGAAAAATGAACTTGTTCCTTTAGTGGAGCACTCTCTTGATCCCCTGCAATTCGCATACAGGGCGGGTCGTGGGGCGGAGGATGCCACAGCAACTCTTTTAAATATGGTCCTTAACCACCTAGAGAGCTCGAAAACACATGCAAGGCTCCTATTCTTGGACTTCTCCTCAGCTTTTAATACCACCCAGCCACACCTTTTAATTGATAAACTTGTTTCAAATTTTAATTTGGATTTTACAATGGTGGGCTGGATTTTGGATTTCTTAATTGGGAGATCACAGGGTAAAGGATCTCCTCAGGGTTGTGTGCTCTCACCACTTTTTATATATTTGTATACAAATGACTGTCGCATAATTATGCAAATCGACATATATTGAAATTTGCAGACGACTCTGTCATCATCATCAGTCTTTTTACACGGCGATGAAAAGGACCATGGCCCAGTTTTGAGGACATGGTTCAGTGGTGTGACAACTCTTTTTTAAAACTAAATGTCAGTAAGACTAAAGATGTCTATTGACTTTAGCAGACAGGTCACAGCTCCCAGAGCGACTGTTATCAAAGGTCAAGAGGTAGAGCTAGTAGAAAACCTGGGAACCTTGATTGACACAAACTGAACTTTAATGATAACACAGACATGCTGTGTAAGAGAGGCCAGCAGCATCTGCTCTGACTCAGAAAACTTTCATATTTCCAGGTGGACAGGACTTTGATGACTTTGTTTTATAAATCTTGTGTTGAGTCTGTTTTAACTTTTTCTATATTGTGTTGGTTTGGAAATCTCAATATCAAAGCAAAAAAATCACTCAGTAGAATGGTACATTTGAGTGAGAAAATCTTAGGGACCCAGCAGACGTCTCTGTCTGAGCTTTTCTCCAGACGGTGAAAAGGCTCTGAGCATCTTGTCTGATGATGCTCATCCTCTTCATGATGAGTTTAGTTTTCTTCCCTCTGGCTCTAGGTTTCCTACAGTGAGGAGTAATAGGTATAAGAACTCTTTCATTCCTGCAGCCATTTTGCTTTTAAACACTGCTCAGGGTAGAAATACATTTTAATCTTACTTACCGCTGTGTATTTTTCCTGCTCTGTGGATGGACAAATATGTACTGTTTTTATGTCCTTTCAATGTTTTTATATGTGTTTGTCTTTTTTTGCATTCTCTCTGCTGCAAAACTAATTACCCCATGGGGGACACAAATAAAATGAAGTTGAAGTCCCTTCACCCGAGACCTCCAACCTAGGGTGTCCTAGTGGCACGTGCACTGATGGACACCCTTGTGCTTGAACATGGTGTTCATTATGGACAAACTGTGACTTGCACCAAAATCCCTGACCCAAAGGCACAGGGACGTCACCCTCTTGTTCACCGGGGTGAACTCCAACACAAGGCGGCTGAGCTGTGGGGCAGAAAGCAGGCCCACACCAGCTCGCTGCCTCTCCCCACGGGCAACATCAGAGAAATGGAGAGTCCAGCCTCTCTCAAGGAGTTGGGTTCCAGAAGCCAAGCTGTGCGTAGAGGTGAGGCCGACTATATCTATTCGATAATGGTCAACGTCCCACACAAGCTCAGACTTATTCCCCTCCATCGAGGTGACGTTCCATGTCCCCAGAGCCAGTTGCCGTAAATAACCTTGTTTTCATCCTCATCATAGGATGAAGACAAGGCCAACAGCGGCTCGTAGTCTGACCTGTCTCCCAGGATATGTTTTCCATAGGTAACTCTGCCCCCTTACATTATAGGTTTTAATCAAGCCAGGGCAACACTCGATGATAATGATAATGATAATGATGATAATTTTTATTTTGTTTCAGACATTTCTGTCTTCAGTCCACAAGCAAATCAAAGTACACAAAGTCTGAAAAGGAAATAGGCAGAAGCCTGAGCTTATTACGCCTACACCTTTTGTACTAAACATAAGGAGCTGCTACATTGAACAGTGTTACACTATAAACAAAACAAAACAGAAAAAAGCAAGAAACGAAAGCATCATTCGGCATTCAGCATTCAGCATATAGGGATATGATTTTCTTTTTGAACAAACTTTTGAAACGGCTCAAAGTTCTACAGTCTTTAATATAATCGTCTAGCTTGTTCCAAACATTTACTCCAGCCGTTGAAATACAGTGCTGTTTTACGTTTGTTCTGACAGGTGGTTTTTTAAATACATCATGGCCTCGAAGATTATAGGCACAATCTCGATTTTTAAACAGATCTTGAATATGAGATGGTAGTAGTTTATTCTTAATTTTATACATAAATTGTGCTGTTCTATAATCTACGAGGTCATTGAATTTCATTGTGTTTTTTTGGAGTCCTACTATAGTCTTGTTTTAGTCCTTATTGAACCTTTGTGCCTACTTCACCTGATCAAGTGGTTGCACCGTGATGGATGATGAGTGACGGTAGAATGCATTTTGTGAATTTGGCGATGGCTTCTTCTAGTGTTTAGTTTAGTTGTTGGTGAGGGGGGATTTCAATAGGGAGCTATATGGAGGCTGGGTCACCAGACTCAGTTCTTTTTATCACAGTAGAGAGAGTCAAAGATCATACTGTACATTTTGACTTATTTCACATATAGTTCCACAGTTGATCAGTTCATATTGATCATGATATGGGCTGGTCTGGAACGGTCAGGCTCGTCCCTTCTGCCTTTTTCCCTGTCTCCGCCTTTCTTCTGTGTCGTCTGTCTCTCCTCCCACCTGGACGTCGGCTTACCTGGTCTGGGAGCTGGCACACCTGGATGCAGTTTCCCTCATTACCTGCTGTATAAGAAGCCTGGTTCTTCCTCCACTTTTTGCCAGTCTGTTGTTGATCCTCCTCCAGTGAGTAGATGCATTTAGCTTCACAGGACAAGTTCACTTTTTTCAGTGTTTTGGTACTGCACTTGCTTTGTTCTGTGTGTTCTCTTTGACACTTACATATTTACCTAATCACTGGCCTGGACAATAAACAGTTGAACTACTTACCAATTGTGTGTTGCGTTTGGGTCCCAAGTAAAACAGGATGTGACAGGAACATTATTTTTTACATAACAGATACCATATCAACTACAGTAAAATTATAAATACTTTTGTAATTTCAGGTTCACCATGATCAGGCTCCCTGAAAGCCCCGGGGTCACTGCAGAAGGATGGGGCAGTAGTTTGTCCATGTAAAGCTGGACTGAGCGAGGTGTCACATTAGCCAAAAAAAAAACAAAAACAAAAACCCAAAGATGATGATGTAGTTTTCATCTGTGTCCTCTTTTTCAAATTCATTCTGTTGTTTTCTTCTTTCCTGGGAACTCTAACCTCAGCATCCAGCTTTGCACTCTCTGTATAGTATTAAAATGCAAATACCATCACCCAATGTCAGGATTTTAACTAACATTCACAGTATGAATATGAGATTAGTTACCGAAATATGTTTGGGTTTTTTTGTTTTTTTGTCATTTTTTTCATCATCTGTTTTGTCCGGTGTCTTCTCTCTAAACACTAGAGGGCGCAGCACAGGCTCAGAGATCGTGGAGTGGCTTTGCTGCTGGATGATTGCTGCTTTTTCTTTTTTCATTTTTTGTCTCACTTCATGTTTTTTGGGACTTGGCGTTCACAAAAACTGGTATCATATTGGTGCCTACTGCCGACATTCAAATAAGTCTATACTGAAGAGGGACCTCCGTTGAATATAATGCATTTCATAAATTAAATGGATTTACACCTAAGTATGTGAATGAAAAAGTATTGTATTTAATATATTCAGTGCGTGTACCTCTGCCTCATAGGTGTGTGAATGTTTGGACAGTTCAGTCACTTGTACATTTACATTTAAAGATATAAGATAAAGAATGTTTAAAATATTGTACATTCGTTGAGCACTGAGAATGGATTAACCCTTGTGCACATAGCAACTTAACGTCTTTTCTGCCTTAAAGTTTTTCCACTAAAAATATCAAGGTGAAAACTATTGCTTTTTGTCAGATTTTTTGTGGGGCCACAGCCTGGTCCTGCTGGTGACCGACATAGTTACATACCACTTCCACAGTGTACCTTTACATTATTGGGTATTTTTAGAGGAACAGAGCATAATGGACCTGAAATAATAATGTATGTCCACTTCATTATTTCACTGTAATATAACAGTGTTCAGAGGTAGGTCGTACTAGTTACATTTATTTGAGAAATTATACTTTTCAGCAGCATACTTTTACTGCTACTTGAGTAATCCTTTTAGTGAAGTAAAAGTGCTCCTACTCGAGTACATTTTTCAGTTCGTCTTCCCACTGTGAGTAAGTCAAAATCTTTATGTAACGATGTAAAATTATTTGAACATTTGTGTTTCTTGCGGCTCCTTCAGATATGATTTAATTTGGCTCATTTTTATGTCTGCTTGAAAATACTGTACTAGATTTTATGCATTATTTCATGTTTTATCCTTCACATTCATTTCAGTACATTTCAACTGGTGACCCTTTAGGCATAACTGTCATGAATTAAATGCATTTTGTTAATATGCCATCTTCAATTTCGTTATTATTTTTAAGATTATTTGGGCTGAAATATAACTGATATTTGATGTGAAGCTTTGAATGTCAGTGTTACCCCTAAACAGATTAAAATAAATTATGACGAGTTATGTAAAATAAAAAAGTAGTTAATTCGCTTTAATAATTTAACAGATTAAATAAATTATGACGAACAAAAATAAAATAAAATAAAATGAAATAAATTATGACGAATCATGTAAAACAAAACAAAAAACATTAAATTATGCTTAGTGGATGAATTTCATGCGCTTTTTCGGTGTCATTTATTAATTAATCTTTTTGTATTTTTATTGTAATGTTTTTAATTATGCTTCGTCACGGTACAGTTTTGTTTACGTCATCAGTACGTGCCGCCTTCAGTCCCGTTGCTTCATTCATTTAACGAATTATGTAAAATAAAAAAGTACTAAATTATGCTTAGTAGATTAATTTCTTGGCCTTTTCCCGTATTATTTATTATTATTATTTTTTAAAAATATTTTTATTTATGCTTCGTCACGGCAGCGTTTTGATTACGTCATCAGTGCGCGCCGCCTTCAGTCCCGTCTCTTCATTCATTTTTGTGCTGTAGAGTTTTTTAGCCTTTTGTTTTCTTTCTCGGAGCTACGTGACTCCAAACCCGAGGCCCCCCGTGTCCGACACCGTTGCGCAGCTCTCCTCATAGCCGCCCTCGCCGCCATGGGAGCCCGGGGAGGCCGCGGAGGAGAGGCCGAAGCCCGCCGCGGAGTCCGAGCCGAAGCAGCCCGGGGGAGGCGCTCTGTCCGCGGCGCAGCGCAGAGCCGAGATCCGCCGGAGGAAACTGCTCCAAAAAACTCCGAGGAGAGGATGAGCGGATCGTGGGCAAAGCGAAAAACGACCCTGACAACGGTAAGAGGGCCGAAAAGAAGGAGGCCTGTCAAACTGGCCAAGGCCCCCACACAACTCGGAGTGGAGGCTTTTGTTCATTGGAAAGCTTTAGATGTTTTTAGTTCCTTGAAAAACGACCCTGACAACTTCCCTTCGGCTCAGATCTTTTTTTCACCAAAAGTACGGTAAGCAGCGAGGCCAGGCCCAGGCCTTTAAAACTGATCCATGTGTCTACGCTTTTCAGCGCCGATCGCTCGCCCCTTTACGGCGATCTCGCTTGGAGCTGTTCCAGTTCAGTCTACTCTTGAACACCAGACATCCTTTCTTAGAGACCCGGATCCTCAGATCTCGCCGCCACCTGACTCCACACAACGATTTGTCCTGCACAACCGATTTAACTTCGGCTGACGACGCGTGGAGGCCCGATTAAATGAGGGTTTTTTTGTGCAAAATTGGACTCGACCCAAAGGACAAAGGGTTCATAAGACTTGCCTGTGGTCATGTTAGAGCCACTTGATAAACATGGGCAGAAATCAGTGTCTTAGATGCATAAAATCCCTGACGTGCCTGTATAGGAAGGCTGTAAAAACCTAACCCTGAATACAATGTGCATAATCTCTTGTATACATCTTGGTTATTGTTCAAATATGTCATTTAAAGTGCTTCTGAGCTGGCCATATAGTTTTTTCATTGCTTGCTTGACACATAATCTCTGACCGATCTATAATTCCATCCTCAGATCTAAAACCAACAAAAGAGAACAATAGTAGGGCCATTAAAGGCTAAAACTGGAGACAATGGCTGTTTACAGTTTCAGCGTAGTTCGCTCCTCCCTTCAGACAGATATAAGTCAGTGTCCAGCAGTAATCTGACCAGAACTGAAGAGGATGGATGATCAGCCAAACATCTTCACTCCTACAACGATTTGTCCAGACGACAGATTTAACTTTGGCTTTTGCTACTGTTTGTTTGCATAAAAGTTACTCAAAAGTACATTGTTCTTATATTTTTCTTCTACTTAAACTGGAACTTACTTGATGCATCAAAGGAAAAATAAGGATGGATATGTAAAATAGAGGTAGTTGTGTGAAAGAAAAGTAAAAAAAAAAGACAAAAGTACATGCTGATATTTCCTTTTAATATGATTTTTATTCTAAAAAAAATAAGAAAAAAAAGTAGGCGAGCTGTAATAGTGTATAATGTGCTCAGTCCTATAGCACATGGGGATTTTATCAGTTTCACCTTATTTTACATTTAGATGGTTAATAAATATGCAACTCTACTATATTCATTACAACGGACCATGTGTGAAATGTCTTGCTTAACGACACAACAGCAACACCCATTTGAATAAGAGTCAAACCATTAAACACACTAAGCAGCATTTCAGAAACACAGCAGCAAAGTTCACAGTTATTATTGATGCTCTGCAGTGACGTCAGGCTGGGGGTGTTTTGTGTGTATCTCTATGGTGGAATGTTCAGCAGTTACCATGGTGACATGATGAACACATTAGCCAACACAGCCAAAAAAGTTTTAAGATTGTCTGAAAACTTTAGAAATACCAAAGTGATTTAAAGAGCACATTTTCAGGAGCCTGTGATCAGTCTGAGTGTTCATGGTCCTGTTTAGGAGTTTGATTTTACACAAAAGGTGAGAGTGACGCACTGAAAAACTGTTGGTTAATGCTAATGCTAGCTTGTGTCTGTAATGTTATTTTAGTGCGACTTGTTAAATAGCACAGATCAGCTCACCTGTTGTAGTTCAGATAGGTTCAGTTTTATCTGAATAAATAATATTCGTTCATGCATTTCCATCAGGACACATCAAACATAATAACACCGCAGGCTTCTATTTATGTCACAAATAATGGAAAACTGCTTGTTTGATGTGTGAGTGGGCGTGGCTGGGTCAAATACGTACATTATTCTGCAAACTAATATATTTTACTAATGAGATGTGCATTTTTGAACGATAAGTAATAACATATTTAAACGTTTAGCCTTTTGTATTTCAGTCATTATTGGGTCTATTGGGTTAAAACTTCCATTTATAATTAGACGAGGGTGGGGGTAAACAAGATCCACATTTTCCGTCTACTAGTGGAAAAAGAAGGAAAAAAAACTACACATGCTAGCTTTAACAAACATTTTGCTCTCCAGATGATGTTGTGTTTTGCTGCAGTACTGACGTCTGAACCACACAGGCAAACAGGTGTAAGTGGAATGATATGTTGAAGTTGGGGTGACAGTAGTAGTTGGTTGGGCGGCGTGATCCAGCTCCCACGGATGAATGGCGTCATTGTGTCCTTGGGCAAGACACTTAACCCAAAACGTGACCATTTGGCCATGTTACTGTTGAGTTTAGACTTGGTTTAGTTGAATGACATTAACAAACTTTGATTTCTTCTTCTACTTCTTCTCTTTGACCCTCTCTCCTCTTTTTTTTCCTCCAGGCTCCTCCCTTCGATCTTCAGAGCCGCGGTTCCACTTGGACTTGGACCCCTCCCAGCGCCCCTCCCCCTTTGAGTCCAGCCCCTCCCACAGCGGGACGTCCGACTGCAGTAAACCTCTGGAGGGCGCTGTGGAGGAGGACCCGGGCGAGGTGAGGCAGGTGCCCAGGGGAGACGGGGTCAGTTCGTCCCCCCGCAGAGGTCTGCAAAAGTATCTGTCGCGCTTTGATGACGCCATGAAGCTGCGTGGACAACTGGCCAATGAGAAGCCGGCGCAGGACTCGGGGGCGGAGTCTGAGGAGTTTGATGCGTTCAGGGTTTTCCGTCTGATCGGCAGTGTCCTCCTCGCGCTGTTTGTACGAGTGTTTGTCTGTAAATATCTGGTGAGTCTTAACACAATGCACTGGGTTAATTCATTCTGCGCTCTATTAAAGAAGCTAAATGTAAGATTTAGAGTTTAAACTTCATAAATGTGACCTCTCTGTGACCCAGATACAACGTAAAACATGTTCAGGTCTAATGTAGCTTTTACTGAAAACGACTGTCATGCTGATTTATTCTTACACAAACATTGAACATGATCAAGTTTGTTATAATTTGGTGTTTGGTTCCAGACGATTATCCAGTCAGAGCAGAATGAGCCTCACATGACTCTCTCATTTGGGTTGCCAGGTTCAAAGCTGAAATCCAGTCGTTTTAAACCTAAAATGCCTCTCTCTGGTCTGAATGGTCACTCCCTAAACCCCAGCACCTGTAGACAGTCAGGACTCAGTGCTAGTGCAGCCTCCGCAGCTCAGGGAGTGAATCTGGAGACTCTGAACATGAGGCCTGTCCATAAACTGAGAATGAGACACAGCTGTATGTGTCTCCATCTGCAGGTCAGGGCTCTGGACACGGGTCAGTTGTGGTTGTAGTAGCTTTTTTTTCTTAAACTCAGCACAGTTTATAGAACACTACATTTGCTTTATTCATTCACTCCTCAGGAACAAACAATATAAATGTGTAAACATGACAAAGGGGATGTTGATGACTGTGATTCGTGTGGGTTTTGTTTCAGTCCATCTTTGCCCCCTTCCTGACTCTGGAGCTGGCCTACATGGGGCTGTCCCAGTACTTTCCAAAGGTGAGTCTAGTGAGCAGCACTTTCAGACCTTTTAGTCCTGCTACAGTGAACTGGTCCATGACTAAATCAGCATTAATTTTGAGATTCTATCGTGGAATCTATTGTGAACAAAGAGTAACAATAGTGATTCATGGGCCTCCAGGCAGCGATGACAAGTAAAGACAGTAGAGATAGTAAAAAGAGGTGCTCTTTGGTGAAGCGATATGTTTTAGACCTGAGGCCCTGATATAAGCCACTAAGCCCCCAGCTCAGGTCTGTTATATATGTGATTTCTGTATTTTTGTACATATATTCTTTAAATATTAGAATGAAACTATTGCTAATATTTGTATTAATTTATATATTTTTGTCTTAATTAAAAAAAAATGCCTCCCTTCACGTATCAGATATTAGCATCATTATTTTTTTTTTTTTTGTAAATTTTTTTTTTTTTCAGAAGTTAATTTATGAACTTTACTGGCACTTTTCTCTTTACAAGTTGTGAGAGCTGTTGTATATTTTTAATTCTACTAATATTAATGATATAATGATATACACGTCTTGTATCTCAGACGTGTCTCTGTTTGTGTGTCAGATGTGTTTGTATCTCAGACGTGTCACTGTATCTCAGACGTGTCTCTGTTTGTGCGTCAGGTGGAGAAGAGGCCTCAGACGACGGTGCTGACGGCGGCTCTGCTTCTGTCTGGGATCCCCGCGGAGGTCATAAACCGCTCCATGGACACGTACAGACGAATGGGAGATGTTTTCGCTGATCTCTGCGTCTATTTCTTCACCTTCATCCTCTCGCATGAGGTCCTGCTCCTGTACGGGTCCGAGTCGCCATGACGACGACATTGTGATGTTGTCACAGTGTCGTCGCCACGAACTCTACAGCCAAGTGCTTTATTTAAAACTTAAACACTGAGGAAAAGGCTCGATATTTGATTTCTGTACCACAGGTTTAGACCACAGAATGTCATTTTCAACACAAAAGGTGCACTGTGCAACTTTTCTGCTTGAGGGGCCGCCACCATAGAGGTGTTTTTTTTTTTTGCTGGAAAGTACGTTGAAAAACATCCATACTTACTGTGAGCGGGGTCGCTTCTCCACACATCTGACTTGTAACTTGGCCCAGTATCTGTGCAATCCCTCAGTCGTCCAGGTCTGATCCAAAGTGAAAGAAAAACTCAAATCTGTAACTGCTCAAAAAGTTGTAGGAGTGGAGACATTTCGCTGCTTCTTCAGTTGTGGTCAGATTACTGCTGGACACTGCCTTATATTTGTCTGAAGGAGGAGCTAACGACACTGAAGCTAACACCCCTGTTTGTTTACAGATTTTGTTTGTAGGTTAGGTCTAATGAGCTACACTAAATGTGAACTGAGCCATATTATGCATAATCATTCAGGCCCCTAATGTGCGCTCTCACACCTATTAGCATCCTGGCACGCTCTATTGTTCTATTTGTTTCCTTTTTTGCTTTGGGTCTGAGAGTGGAATTATAAATGGGGAGAAAGGTGATGTCTAAAGCAAAAAAGGTTGTCTTTCATATCAAAAATAGCTTCTTTCACTCCCCTCTCAAACTATTTCTTTGCTGAACCTCACTGTCTTTAAAGGAGTGGTTAGTGTCTTGGAGGTGGAGATGCACAGCAGATTGTGGTCCTGAGGGTGACTGTGTTGGCTCGTTCTCTTATGGATTGGCTGTGTCCAGTTGACAGATTTGACTTTTTCTTTCACTTGGTCTGGTAGAGTGAGAGAAGCAGGTGACCGTCACTACCAGACAAGTTTAGAGTCGTCACCTTTTAAATATTACGTGGTCTTAAACCTTTGTTCAGTATCGATACATGCTCAAATGAGTATCTAATTTCAGTACTAATTTAGTATTGATTAATGTATGTGTATTAATTTATTTCTTCTGATGGTTACCTGATATTTAAATGGTCCAGTTGGGCTTATTAGTTGGTGCATTGGTGATATTTGATTTTCGGAGGATCACCAGAACTAAGCCAGGTCTAAAATAGGATTAAAGTGCTTATAAACTCATCATGGTGAATCATTAGGATGCTCTGATTGCATAAGGTAAGAGAGGAATAACTTTGGACCACTGCAGACTGTTTAAAATGAACTACTTTAACTTTTTTCACGTTATTAAGACAGGAAAAATCAGGTACAGCGCCTTTAACACGAATTTAAACAGGATAATTGAAAATAATATAATAACTAAAAACACAATAAGTGAAAAATGCCTTAACGTTAAACAAAAATGAATTGGGACCAAATAAAACTCATGACTAAGGTTTCACTAATACAAAGGTTTTTTTTTTTAAGTGTAAATAAAGACTTATGGGAACATTCACAACAGAAAGATTCGAACAGGTTTAATAAAACAAACAAAACAAAAAAATAAAACACTACTGATTTCTTTATTTATTTGCTAGATACCAAATCCTGTTCATGACCAATTTCTAACAAACTGCCAACTGTGTCCGTCAAAACTACTTAGGCCATTTTTGTCGCCATATTGTGTTTTTTGTTTTTTAAATTAGGTGTGAAAATTGTATCTTTCCCCCATGTTCTAACGCTGTTCCCTCATCAAAAACATGTCTGAAGAGGTTTTAGATGTCATCTATGCATGTTTGAGTAATCTAGAGATCTGTCCCGGGCTCTTGCAGTACGAGGCTCCGCCCACAAACCTGCATCACCCATTCTCTACACGACAATTCTCCATAACTATACAAAAACATGATTCAAAACTACACTACGACTTGACAAACCTGGTGTGATGTGCAGTAGTTTCGTTAGTGGGATGCAGCTGATTGTGATGTGATAGTGCTCTGAAGGGGAGGGGCTTAGCACAGAGAGCAAAGAGAAATTTAATGAAATTTAATACCCTAAAGAAGTGTAGTACCCCCTCTTTAACAGTGTGTAAGTGTGTACGGTATTTAAGACCCAGTTTATAAGCTTATAGGCCCAAAACCACAATGGACAAAGCAGAAACGATGATCAGATATTAAAGCTGAACTATGAAACTTTTCTCACACTTTGTCTCTGTGGAGATGATGTTGCTTTGCTTGTAATGTTCCAGAAGAGTAATACAAACTCTTTAAACTTTATAAAGATACTGCAGAACATTTCAGGCAAAGAGGCAACATCTCCACAACATCTCCACATCATCTCCACAACATCTCTACAACATCTCCACATCATCTCCACAACATCTCTACAACATCTCCACATCATCTCCACATCATCTCCACATCATCTCCACATCATCTCCACATCATCTCCACAATATCTCTACAACATCTCCACATCTCTGCAACATCTCTACAACATCTCCACAACATCTCTACAACATCTCCACAACATCTCTACAACATCTCTACAACATCTCCACATCATCTCCACAACATCTCCACATCATCTCCACAATATCTCTACAACATCTTTACAACATCTCCACATCTCCACAACATCTCCACAACATCTCCACAACATCTCTACATCATCTCCACATCATCTCCACATCATCTCCACATCATCTCCACATCATCTCCACAACATCTCCACAACATCTCCACATCATCTCCACATCATCTCCACATCATCTCCACATCATCTCCACATCATCTCCACATCATCTCCACATCATCTCCACAACATCTCCACATCATCTCCACATCTCCACAACATCTCCACATCATCTCCACAACATCTCCACAACATCTCCACATCATCTCCACGACATCTCCACGACATCTCCATGACATCTTCACAGCATCTCCATGACATCTCCACAACATCTCCACATCATCTCCACAATATCTCCACATCATCTCCACAACATCTCCACAATATCTCCACATCATCTCCACAACATCTCCACATCATCTCCACAACATCTCCACAATATCTCCACAATATCTCCACAACATCTCCACAACATCTCCACAACATCTCCACATAATCTCCACATCATCTCCACATCATCTCCACAACATCTCCACAATATCTCCACATCATCTCCACAACATCTCCACATCATCTCCACAACATCTCCACAATATCTCCACAACATCTCCACAACATCTCCACAATATCTCCACAATATCTCCACAATATCTCCACATCATCTCCACAACATCTCCACAACATCTCCACAACATCTCCACAACATCTCTACAACATCTCCACAACATCTCCACATCATCTCCACAACATCTCCACAACATCTCCACAACATCTCCACAACATCTCCACAACATCTCCACAACATCTCCACAACATCTCCACATCATCTCCACATAAATCTCCACATCATCTCCACATCATCTCCACATCATCTCCACAACATCTCCACAACATCTCTACAACATCTCCACATCATCTCCACATCATCTCCACAACATCTCCACAACATCTCTACAACATCTCCACATCATCTCCACAACATCTCTACAACATCTCTACAACATCTCCACAACATCTCCACAACATCTCCACAACATCTCCACAACATCTCTACAACATCTCCACATCATCTCCACATAAATCTCCACATCATCTCCACATCATCTCCACATCATCTCCACAATATCTCCACAATATCTTTACATCTCCTCCACACCTCCATCAGATGAGGAGGTGGACCCTCCTGTGATTCACTTTTATGGTGAATATTTGAGATTACAGCTCAGTAAAAACATAGGAACATGAGGAACCATCCTGAACATGTGTGAATGGTAAAAACAGGACAAAACGATGAATGTTCTGAGTCGTTTTAACCTCTGGAGCCTTTGACTTTCCTCTGCTCTTTTCCTCTGCTCCTTCTTTTGTGCTGTTGAGCCCGACATTTCTGACTGTGAATATAATCTACAATCTGTTTACACAGGAACGGTTTGTATTTTGCATTTTGAGCTTTTCGTGAAAATAAATGTGCTGTAAAAGTGTTTGGTTTTAAAACTTTTGACTTGGTCTTGTTCTCAGGAGAAGAACGAGAGAGAGGGATGAAGGAGAGGAAGGAGGAGAGAGAGAGGGGAAGAAAGATGAGAGGAAACGGGAGGATTAGTGCGAGAGGAAGAGAAGGGACAAAGAGGAAAGCGGAGGAACAGAGAAGATGAGGAGAGGGGGAAGAAAGAAGGTAAAGGAATGTAGGGAGAAAGAGCGATAGAGGAGGAGAGGAAAAGAGGGATAGACAGGAGAGTAGGGCGCAAAGAGGAGAGGGAGAGAAGATCAAAGCAGAGGAAAGAAAGATGAGAAGAGGAGAAAAAGGGAGAGGAGATATGGAAAGAGGGGGGAAGGAGAAAAAGAGAGCAAGGGGAAGATTAGTGGGAGAGGAAGGAGGTAAAAGAATAGGAAGAAAGAGGAGAGGAAAGAGGAGGGATAGAGGGAAGACAGGAGGGGAGGAAAGAGGGTAAAGGAATGTAGGGAGAAAGAGATAGAGGAGGAGTGGAAAAGAGGGACGGACAGGAGAGTAGGGCGCAAAGAAGAGAAAGAAGAGGCATGGAAAGGGGGGGAGGAGAAAGAAGAGAATGAGGGGAGAGAGAAGGAGAAAAAGAAAGGGGAGGATTAGTGGGAGAGGAAGGAGGGAAGAAAGGAAAGAGGAGGAATAGAGGGAAGACGGGAGGGGTAGGAAAGAAAGGGTAAGGGAATGTAGGGAGAGAAAAGAGAAAGGAAGAGAGGGACAGACAGCAGGAGGTAAAGAAGAGAAAGAGAAGACGGACAGGAAGGAAAGAAGATAGGAGGAGTTAGGGAAAGGGGGGAAGGAGAAAAGAAGAGGATGAGGGGAGGGCAAGAGAAGGATAGAGAGAAAGGGGAAGATTAGTGGGAGAGAAAGGAGGTAAAAAATAGAGGGAAGACAGGAGGGGTAGGAAAGAAAGAAAGGGTAAAGGAATGTAGGGAAAGAAAAGAAAGGATGTGAAGAGGGACAGAGACTGAGCAGGAGGTAAAGTAGACAGGAAGGAGAGAAAATAGGAGAAAAAGGGAGAGGAGTTATGGAGAGATGGAAAGAGGGAGAAGGTGAAAGAGAGAGGAGGAAATGATCATTACATAATTCATTTTAGAAGAGAAGAGAAAGTCCTCCATCAGTCACTCATCACGTCAGATCAGTGGAGAGGCGAGCACACTCACAGAAAAAAAAGGGTAATTATAGAGGATTTTTTGAGGAATAAAAAAGTAAATGCAAGATGGATAAGTTTAAAGATGAGTATTTACTTCTGTGGGGAATTAACTGCAACAAAACATATTTATATCACCATGTTTCTGTTTATTGCTCTGAAAATATCATATTCAATGAAAACATTTACAAGTTTTACAACTTAATAAAACTTACACTTTTATAGTAATTCCAGAACAAAACATCTCACCTCCAGACACCCCCAGACACCCCCAGACGAATCCAGACCCCTCCAGACCTGTCCAGACCACTCCAGACCCCTCCAGACGAATCCAGACCACGCCACACCACTCAAAACCTGTCCAGACCCCTCCAGACCTGTCCAGACCCCTCCAGACCTGTCCAGACCACTCAAAACCTGTCCAGACCCCTCCAGACCTGTCCAGACCCCTCCAGACCTGTCCAGACCCCTCCAAACCTGTCCAGACCTGTCCAGACCCCTCCAGACCTGTCCAGACCACTCCAGACCTGTCCAGACCCCTCCAGACCTGTCCAGACCCCTCCAGACCTGTCCAGACCTGTCCAGACCCCTCCAGACCTGTCCAGACCACTCCAAACCTGTCCAGACCACTCCAAACCTGTCCAGACCACGCCAGACCTGTCCAGACCACTCCAAACCTGTCCAGACCACTCCAAACCTGTCCAGACCACGCCAGACCTGTCCAGACCCCTCCAAACCTGTCCAGACCACTCCAAACCTGTCCAGACCTGTCCAGACCCCTCCAAACCTGTCCAGACCCCTCCAGACCTGTCCAGACCCCTCCAAACCTGTCCAGACCCCTCCAAACCTGTCCAGACCACGCCAGACCTGTCCAGACCCCTCCAAACCTGTCCAGACCACTCCAAACCTGTCCAGACCACTCCAGACCTGTCCAGACCCCTCCAGACCTGTCCAGACCCCTCCAGACCTGTCCAGACCACTCCAGACCCCTCCAGACCCCTCCAAACCTGTCCAGACCCCTCCAAACCTGTCCAGACCACGCCAGACCTGTCCAGACCCCTCCAAACCTGTCCAGACCACTCCAAACCTGTCCAGACCACTCCAAACCTGTCCAGACCACTCCAGACCTGTCCAGACCCCTCCAGACCACTCCAAACCATGCCAGACCTGTCCAGACCCCTCCAAACCTGTCCAGACCACTCCAGACCTGTCCAGACCACTCCAAACCTGTCCAGACTACTCCAGACCTGTCCAGACCCCTCCAGACCTGTCCAGACCACGCCAGACCACTCCAAACCTGTCCAGACCACTCCAAACCTGTCCAGACCACTCCAGACCTGTCCAGACCACTCCAAACCTGTCCAGACCTGTCTAGACCACTCCAAACCTGTCCAGACCACTCCAGACCACGCCAGACCACTCCAAACCTGTCCAGACCCCCCCCAGACCACTCTAGACCCTTCCAGACCCCTCCAGATCCGGTTCTAGACCCGGCTCTTGGTTTGGCAGAATCTTTTTTGAACGTTTTGTTCAAACCCAGAGTTTACAGCAGTTATATTTGGGAGAGCAGTACATTTCAAAACAAGTCATTACATTTTTTTTTACATTTTGTGTTTTCCACTTTAGTTTTAAGTAAGTTTCTCCCTTTTTCCACCTGCACAGACAAAGACACATCATTTTACTCACATCAGATGGACCTGTTCACGTAACATTTACATAATCTGACTCCAGAAATCAGATCATGAACAGATTTGTTGTTCACATTTAAACTCTGGTCTATGGCGGTGTGACCTCCCTCCGCTGGGGGCGCACTGCTGGGACTAAACACAAACACATGTCGCGGGTTGATGACGTCGCCGGTTCAGAGACTCCAGCGCAGCGTCGTCGTTTTGTTTATGTTTCTCTCATAAAAACTTAATTTTATAAACTGAACAATGGGCCGTGAATCCAGGTACTTGCTACACACATTTACTCGGATGATTGTGTTTATTTGTTATTTTATCTCGTGTTTTATTGTCTTGTTTTAGTCGTTTTTAGCCCCCTTGTTAGCATTAGCTTTCACCAACTCTCTCCTCCAGGCTCGAGTCAACTCAAAACTTAGAGAACATTTCGCACAATAGTTTCTCTAATGAAATTATTTAGTGTCTTTGGAGAGACCAGTTTGTAACGCAGCTTTTGTGACATTTAAAACATGAAGTGGGGCAAAACTCGGGATAATAAAGTCCGTGTTATAAACGCAGTGTTGACTGAATAAACACATGGACTTTGCCTTTTAATAAAATTAGCATCAGTTTGGAAGCAGCTGAAGAACCTGTGTGATCGGACAGGCCTTTTACTGTTTAGTTTGTTAAATAAAATCTAAATCCTGACATGAAATGAACAAATGCAGCCCAGCTTTACGTAAAGTTCTGCTGGTTTAGTCCTAGTTCTGTCCCGGTTTAGTCCTGGTTTAGTCCTAGTTCTGTCCTAGTTCTGTCCTCGTTTAGTCCTGGTCTAGTTCTGGTTTAGTCCTGGTTTAGTCCTAGTTCTGTCCCGGTTTAGTCCTGGTTCTGTCCTGGTTCTGTCCTGTTTTAGTCCTGTTTTAGTCCTAGTTCTGTCCTGGTCTAGTCCTGGTCTAGTCCTGGTCTAGTCCTGGTTTAGTCCTGGTTTAGACCTGGTTCAGTCCTGGTTTAGTCCCGGTTCAGTCCCGGTTCAGTCGTGGTTTAGTTCTGGTTTAGACCTGGTTTAGACCTGGTCTAGTCCTGGTCTAGTCCTGGTTTAGACCTGGTTTAGACCTGGTTTAGACCTGGTTTAGACCTGGTTTAGACCTGGTCTAGTCCTGGTTTAGACCTGGTTTAGTCCTGGTTTAGACCTGGTCTAGTCCTGGTTTAGTCCTGGTTTAGACCTGGTCTAGACCTGGTCTAGACCTGGTCTAGTCCTAGTTTAGTCCTGGTCTAGTCCTGGTCTAGTCCTGGTTTTAGTCGTGGTTTAGTCCTGGTTTAGACCTGCTCTAGTCCTGGTTCAGTCCTGACTCTGGGACCAGCAGAAGTCCTCAGAGTGTGAGATGTGGCAAGTCCAATTACTTTGTTGACATCAGAACAACAAGTAAAAACAAAAAAAGCGCAAACAAAACTTACAAGACATGAGCAATTTTAAGAGTTAAGTTTTATTATTTTTTGTGGTTCCTAATATTCTCCTTTTGTGATATTGGGTTGTCAGTGTGTAATTGGATTTTCCCTATTTACCAAGCACCTCTGGTTATGTTACCTACCTGTATGTTCACACTGTATGTTTGATGGTTTTAATCCTAATAAGTACTGAATATTTGTCATTAAAAGTGCTGTTTAATGGCAAATAATTTACTCTATTATAAGTATAATTGCTTTACCGCTAGTTGAGTAAAAGTAAAAAGTACTAGTTACTGTTTTAGCACAGTTTTTCATTTCCTTTGTACAAAATTTGACCAATTAAACTGTAAAACTGAGTCATTTCAAACTGCATGTTTTCGAGTGTTTGTACGTTTAGAAAGAAGCAGAGACAGTGGTGAGACAGCACCATATTCTGTAACTTCTTTGATTTTACAATTACATGGGTTGAATTACAAGTACAGTAGGGCTGTAGTCAACTAAAGACATGTGCTGCTGATCAATTGGTCGATTGTGAAGGGGGCGTGGCAAAAACGCTCAAAACTATTCAGTATCTCCGTGTATCTGACCCAAACTGCACTCATGAGGCTACATCTGCAGGGGGAGTTCATTCAAAAACAGCTATTTACACAGAAAACAGCACTAGGAAACAGTGTATTTCAATATCAACAGATTAAACTTGTGAATCATGAGTTTTTACAGATAAATACCAAAAAATACCAAATTTAACCCCACAGCCCTAAAGTACAGGCTTAAAATCTCCTCATTTTCTTACATGCGAGTATTTATAATACGTTTTTTTCCTTCCCTGTTTATATGTCCCATTGTGCATCTTCATCTGTCAGACATTACAGAAAGCGGTCTTCGTCACGGGGTCGTTCCGGGAGCCGTTCAAAAGAGCCGCTCTCCGGACAAACGCTCCAAAAAAGAAGAGAGAGACCGAGGCCGGAGAGAGAGGTCACGGAGCCGAGAACGCCGAAGGTCACGATCCAGAGACAGGAAAAGACCCAGGTCAGTGTCCAGACGAGACTGTGAGTGAGTGTCCAGATCAGACACTGACTGCTACAAACATGTTCTTTTTTGGTGATCAGTTTGTATTTTTATAATGCCAAAATTCCTCCCCAAAAACAGTACAAAAAATAAATAAAAAATCTCCAGTCCTGAGCTCATAGTTTAGTAGATGGTTTGTTAAATCTTTATTCCTCTTTCTGTGCGCAGACGGTCACGGAGCAGAGACAGACGCAGGTCCAGGAGTCGAGATCGAAGGAGCCGAGGAAAAAGATCCCGATCGGGAGCAAGAGCCGGAAAACTGACGAGACGTGAGACCACGATCGACATGTGACAAATTGACTTTAACGACGTTTAAACGAATATCAAACCTTTACCGTTTATGTAACAGGGCGAGGAGCAAAGAGAAGGACATCCTCGACTCTGCTCCCGAAAAGAAAAAAGTCAAAGAGGAGAAAGAAGATGAGAAAGTCGTGGATGTAAGTTCTTCATTTTAATACTGTACTGCATCATACACACGTTTTAACACTATCTACTACTATGTTACGGTTTGTGCCAGTAGTTGATTCGATTGTAGATCAGAAAATTACTGTCTTCCGCGATTTAAATGAGTTTATATCATGTACCAGATTTTTTTCCCATGTGTTTGAAATTAAAAATATGTCTTGCCTCAGTACAGATGTATTGTAAAAGCAGCTCTTGATGTCGAAATACAAGAGAATCAGGAAGTGCACTGTTCTGCCTGTTTTCATCTTTATCCCCAATCCTCTATTTTACAGCCTGTTCCGGTCCTTCTTTTGTTACCTCCCTGTTTTACCTGCAGCTGCTGTTCATTTGCCAGTCAGCCCAGAGTAGTGGATATATACTCCCTCTGTTCAGTCAGTCCTGGTTCGATTGTTGAACAGCCAAGAGCAGCACTCAAGCTCTGTCTCTGTAATAATCGGTTGTTTGCATTTCTGCCGTTCTGAACTTGCATTTATCCCTGTTTGAGTTTCCTGTTCCTGAGTTTATTCCTCCAGCCTGTTTCCCTTATTGAATCCCCGAAGTGGAAAAGATTTTCGTTGATATTAAATAAGACATTCCCTCCTCAGATTTTTACTGCCTGATTTACCATTTTCTGAATTAGTTTAAAGGACACTTTCTGCTCTATTTACGAAGACGTTTGACTGTTTTCTTTGTGTTGCGTTTGAGGCCAGTTCATCTCCGTGATAATGATGGTCAGAACTTTGCTCTGGCCTCTGCAGATGGTAAAAAGCACAAAAAAGGAAAAAAATAAATGAGCTAGTTCTGTTTTTCACATTTTTAGTCGTAAAAATCAGGTACATCACCTTTTTAAACAGTTTTTTTTTTAATTATCGTCACTGTTCAAGAATGTTTCAAAAGTTAGAACGATTCATTGAGCGAAAGACGACGAGCGAAACGCTGCTGAATCGAGCGTTTCTGTTTCTGTGTCTGTTGCAGCAGGATTTTGACCAGAACAAACTGGAGGAGGAGATGAGGAAGAGGAAGGAGCGTGTGGAAAAGTGGAGAGAGGAGCAGAGGAAGAAGGCCATCGAGAACATCGGAGAAATCAAGAAGGAGCTGGAGGAGATGAAGCAGGGCAAGAAGTGGAGCCTGGAGGACGACGACGGTGAGAAACCTGCTGTTTGACTCGTGAAACGGCCGTGTTCTGATGTTTCCTCGTCACAAACAGACCTGGAGCTGCGTTTTATTTGTAGGAAAAGCGAATGGAATGTTTCTGATTCTGTCTCGTGTTTTTCAGATGACGACGATGACACTTCGGCCCCGATGGAAGGAGACGACGACGAGGACGGTGAAGGAAAGGAGATGAAGGACAAGGACTCTAAGGAGGAGTCTAAGGAGGGAGGAGACCAGGACAAGGAGGCAGAGATGGAGCAGGAGACGGAGGACGATGACGTGGATCCTCTGGACGCGTACATGGAGGAGGTCAAACAAGAGGTCAAGAAGTTCAACATGGGCGGACTCAATGATAAGGTGAGGTACTGCGCTTTCAGACGGTAACATTTTAAAATCAACTCTGAAAGAAAGTGGAGCCGGTGACGAGATAAAAGGTTTGGAGTGATGTTCCGACGTCTAAAAAAAAACATGCTGCCACCTTCTGGACGAACTGTGAAAGTCCAGTGTAATGAGCAGGGAGAAGTACCCCGACTTTTAGCTATAGGACCTTTAATTTTTATCCTTTTTCTGGAGGTCGTCATGGGCACCTCCATCGACATTTGGGTTGTATTATTTTGTACGGAGCTGCCGATCTAGGGACTCCAGAGCTTTGAGTTTTGAAGCTTTCCAGAGAGTCAATGCAGTGTTGACTTGTTTTTGCACATAAACACTGAACATTTGACACAAACCAATCGACTTTATATAATATTTTAGCGACAAATCTTTGCCCAAATTCTCTATTTCCACTTAACCGGAAGTGCTACTACAAAGAAAGCGGCGTTTAGCTGGATTTAAGGATGGGATAATACACAGTTAAATCGTTTATCTTGATTAAAAAGGGTCGACAGTGATCATTCTTGTTACATTTTATATAATCGTGATAATTGCCAACAAAGATAATGGGCCTTACATCACGAGAATGTGCAGAAAAAAAGATTTATTCACATTGGACTCGACAGAGCGGCCCAGAATTGGAGCCTCTTCCTGTTCATTTGTATTAGAGGGGGGCCCATGTGAGGGTTATTGCCCCGGGCCCCCAAATTTCAGTCGACGGCCCTGCTCATCCAGAATATTCTCTTGTTGTTTGCACTAATAACAAAGTACAAGACTACGCCAGTTGTTTAAACATTGAACTTATGCATATTATTAAAATTATAATGAATAATTACCATGAAATAATCGTTAATCGCAAGTATTTTGGCCATGATAATCGTCACATAAAACTTCAATATTGGCGGATTTATGGAAAAAGTGTGCGGGGCTGAAAAAGGTTTAATATATTTGTCATGTAACAGTTTTATCTCCTGTCTGTTTGCAGCAGAAGGGAGCCATGATGGTGACCAAAGTGGTGACTGTGGTGAAGATGAAGAAAGGCCCCACTGTTCACAAGAAAAAAGGAGAACTGATGGAGAACGACCAGGACGCCATGGAGGTCGGACACACACGCCAACGACTCAGCAAACCACGATGTCACTCTCAGCTACACGAACCACAACGGACGATTAAAGTCTGAAAAACAAACACTTTAAACAGTCGGAGCATGCTAACTATTCACCATGATGAGTTTATAAGCACTTTACACAACTCGTTTTGCTGTGACACTAACGCTAAAGCAAGACAAAACAAATCAAAACTTAAATAATCATCATAAACTGAACATTAAAGGAGAAAAGTGCAGAATAAAAACCTTTTAGTCACATGCACAGATAAACAGAGCCTGAATTTAAACATTGTCCGGGTTTAGTCCTGGTTTAGTCCTGGTTTACACCCGGTTTAATCCTGGTTTAATCCTGGTTCAGTCCTGGTTCAGTCCTGGTTCAGTCCTGGTTTAGACCTGGTTTAGACCTGGTTTAGTCCTGGTTTAGACCTGGTTTAGTCCCGATTTTGTCCCGATTTTGTCCCGATTTTGTCCCGGTTTTGTCCCGGTTTTGTCCCGGTTTTGTCCCGGTTTAGACCCGGTTTAGACCTGGTTTAGTCCTGGTTTAGGCCTGGTTCAGTCCTGGTTCAGTCCTGGTTCAGTCCTGGTTCAGTCCTGGTTCAGTCCTGGTTTAGGCCTGGTTTAGGCCTGGTTTAGGCCTGGTTTAGGCCTGGTTTAGGCCTGGTTTAGGCCTGGTTTAGGCCTGGTTTAGGCCTGGTTTAGACCTGGTTTAGAGCTGGTTTAGACCTGGTTTAGACCTGGTTTAGAGCTGGTTTAGAGCTGGTTTAGAGCTGGTTTAGAGCTGGTTTAGACCTGGTTTAGTCCTGGTTTAGTCCTGGTTTAGAGCTGGTTTAGAGCTGGTTTAGTCCTGGTTTAGTCCTGGTTTAGTCCTGGTTTAGTCCTGGTTTAGTCCTGGTTTAGTCCTGATTTTGTCCTGATTTTGTCCTGGTTCAGTCCTGATTTTGTCCTGGTTTAGTCCTGTTTTAGACCTGGTTTAGACCTGGTTTAGACCCCACCTCCTCTCTCTCGTTTCAGTTCTCATGACTGGTGTTAAACTCTAACCTGTGATCACTGATCTTTGTGTTGTTTTTGCAGTACTCCTCGGAGGAGGAGGAGGTCGACTTGCAGACGGCTCTCACAGGTTTTCAGACCAAACAGAGAAAGGTTCTGGAGCCAGTGGATCATGGGAAAATCGAATACGAGCCGTATCGGAAAAACTTCTATGTGGAAGTGCCCGAACTGGCCAAGATGAGCCCCGAAGGTTTGTACAACTCTAAGTGTAACACTCGCCGTCTGTGTTAAAGCATTTTTTTTTGTTAAACCAGTACTACTGTACTTGTGTCTCTATGGTTCTCATCTGTGACCCCTGTGAATCATTCTGTTTTAATTTACACATTTTTAATAACAATATAAATCTAAAACCACTTCATAAAAGAAACAAGTAAATCCACTTTATAAAACTGTGGTGTCCAATGGGAGCTGACGGCGCTGCAGGCTGTGGCCGGCCCTGGCCACACCTGGGAGCTGCCCGGCCCTGCCTCCTCTGTGGCCCTCCCCTCCACCCCCACCTCCTCTCCCTCCCCCTCCCCTCCTCCTCTCCCTCCCCCCCTCTCCTCCCTCCCCACCTCCTCTCTCTCCCCCTCCTCCTCTCTCTCCTCTCCACCTCCTCTCTCCCTCCCCACCTCCTCCCTCTCTCCTCTCTCTTTCCCCACCTCCTCTCTCCCCCCTCCTCTCTCCCCCCTCTCCTCCCTCCTCTCTCCCTCCCCACCTCCTCTCTCCCTCCCCACCTCCTCTCTCCCTCCCCACCTCCTCTCTCCCTCCCACCCCTCCTCTCTCCCCTCCTCTCTCCCTCTCCACCTCCTCTCTCCCTCCCACTCCTCTCTCCCCCCCCACCTCCTCTGTCTTTCCCCACCTCCTCTGTCTTTCCCCACCTCCTCTCTCTCGCCCTTGTGTTCCTGCTTTGGTGTAAATTGGAGTAACAGTGTCTTTGTTTCGTGCGTCTGTGCAGAGGTGACGGCGTACCGGGCCGAGCTGGAGGGCATCATCGTCAAAGGCAAAGGCTGCCCCAAACCCATCAGGACCTGGGTCCAGTGTGGAGTCTCCATGAAGATCCTCAACGCCCTGAAGAGGTGGGTCAGACGTTTCAAATGATGTTTTATACGTTTTAGATTCAATGGGTCAAGATACTGACTCCACCGGCTTTTATCAGCCAGTTTAACGTCATGGGTCGCTATGATGCTACCGGTTGCTATGACGTTATCGGCCAGTATTATGTTACTGGCCGATAACGTTATGATGTTATCGGTTTGCTGTGACGTTATCGGTTTGCTGTGACGTTAGCGGTTACTATGACATTTTTGGCCGTTACATCGTTATTAGCCGCTGTGATGTTATCGGTTGCTATGAAGTTACCATTTGCTATGACGTTTTCAGCCATTATGACCTTTTTGGCCGCTTTGGCGTTGTCTGCTGCTTTGACATTATCGGATGCTATGACGCTATCGGCCAGTATGACGCTATCGGTTGTTATGACGTTTTTGGTTGCTATGACATTATTAGTTTGCTTGGACGTTAGTGGTTACTGTGACATTTTTGGCCTTTACGACGTTATTGGCTCCCTGACGTTATCGGTTGCTATGAAGTTACCATTTGCTTTGACATTTTCAGCCATTATGACGTTATCTGCTGTTTTGACATTATCGGTCCTTTTGACGTTATCGGTTGCTATGACGTTACCGGCCGTTATGACGCTATCGGTTTCTGCCGTAATGACGCTTTCTGCCGCTATGGCGTTATCTGCTGCTATGACTTTATCTAAAGACTGTTATGACGTTTTCGACTGTTATGACATTTTTGGCCATTATGTCATTACCGGTTGCTATGACGTTACCGGTTGCTATGACGTTACCGGTTGCTATGACGTCACCGGTTGCTATGACGTCACCGGTTGCTATGACGTCCTCACTTACTGCTGTCCCGCTTTTAACACATCTGTCTGTTTTCCTCAGGCATAACTATGAGAAGCCCACCCCGATCCAGGCCCAGGCCATTCCCGCCATTATGTCGGGCCGTGACCTCATCGGCATCGCCAAAACAGGAAGTGGAAAAACCATCGCCTTCCTGCTGCCCATGTTCAGACACATCATGGACCAGCGCCCCCTAGAGGAGTCCGAGGGGCCCATCTGTAAGCTCTGTTCAGCTCTGTGCCCGTTTAATTTGTGTTTTCTCAGTGTTTTTTTTTTTTTTTTTGATTCTTTTATGCAAAATCGACTTTTTACAGATTTTACTCATATATTGTCCTTTTTTCAAGACGCCATTGCTACAGAAATTCCAGTTTTCCCCTACCCCCCATACACACCCACTGCTCTTTTACTTACTTGGTCATTATTTTTTTCTTTCTTAAACTGACAAGGTTTGGGACCATCTCATAGCAGTTTTGGCACAAGCGAAAAAAATCCATGCTAATGCGCACTTCCTGATTATCAGACAATAAAACGCATTATAATCAGATGGAGACAGTACACAGTGAACTTATTTTGACCTGAAGAGCTGCTCGTACAATATGTCTGTACTGGGGCAAGACACGTTTTTCTCAAATAAAAAATCGTGGTACTGGATCTTTAAGTGTTTTTTGGTTGAATAACTATCCACAGGTGCCACAGATTATAACTGTGCAGCAGACAGAGCTCAGTATGTCTGTTTTTAAAGTTTACACGCCCACTGTGAAATACATGCTTAATAGTCCTGCTTTTGTTTTGTAGCTGTGATCATGACCCCGACTCGAGAGCTGGCTCTGCAGATCACCAAAGAGTGTAAGAAGTTCTCCAAACCTCTGGGACTCAGAGTGGTGTGTGTTTACGGAGGAACCGGCATCAGCGAACAGGTACAGCGCCATCAGAGGTCTAAAAAAAACAGTTTATTATGTCACTGGTCATTGATAAATCACATTTTTATATAGAACCTTTCCACCGGCAAGGCAAGGTTATTTGTACAGCACAATTTATACACAAAGTAATTCAAAGTGCTTAAGAAGGACATTAAAATCACAATGCAACAAATCAGAACATAATTAAGCATCATAAAATATTAGTGATGGGTGAATGGAGCCTCGTGAAGCAGTGACACCTCAGTCTCAATATCGTCTCAAATGGTTCGACGTGTCTGAGGAGAAACACTGACCTCTAGTGGACACATTTAACCATTGCAAACCAGCACACAACCCATGATTTGGGAACCAACAACTCTACTTTCTGTTTATTAGATGTCATAAATAGTATATATTCTATTTTGAACATAAAAAAATACAACAATTTATATATCACATGTTTTTATTAAGAAATAGAAGTTTTGTGTGATCTCAAACCATAGATCGCTTTTTTACATTTGTAGATGCCATCGAAAATGAAACAAATGCCAAAAGTCGCCAAAATCACCACTAACGTCACACAATACTCCGCACGACCCAACATTTTTCAGAAATATCGGTGCATCTTTTATACTGTAGCAGTTAAGCGCTTGTCAAACCACAGAAGTCGCTGAACACTCTGAAGCTCTGAACCAATCACAGAGCGGAACATTCACTGAGCCAATGAAACGCTTCGATTCACTGAAGCGACTGACACGCAGAGCGAAGCAGGAGGGGGAGGGACTGACACCTCGACACTTTGATCACGTGAGACGAGCTCCGAGGCAGAAAGAACGAGACGTGCTCCGGATGAGAAGAGGCAGAATAAATCCCTTTCGGTCATGTACAGCTAAATAGAACCGTTTTGAGCCTGGATTTAAACATTGTCAAAGTCGAGGCCTGTCTCACATCTTCACACAACAGCAGTTCATCTGTGGGAGCTGGAATCGCTCCACCAACCTGTGGGTCAGTGGATCTGAGCCCTCAACCAATGACGTTTATGTCGAGAGCAAGTTTTCGAGCCGCCAGCCTTTAGATCAGTGGACAAACGCTGTACAAACCGAGCCACTGTCGCCTCGTTCATGACCCAAACCAGGAGCAGTTTGTCTGTTTGTGGTTGAGTCGTCTGATCGGAGAGCTGTGGTCAGTCCATGGAGCTCGATCTCGAGGTAAAGCCCTGGTCTCAGAGGCAACTCTCGAAGGAGGACTAGACACCGGCCTTGAAAACTGGTTCTGAAAAAGTTTAGATGCCTGTAGAACGCCTCAAACAAATAACAAGAAACTAAGAATAAGTTGTATTGTGGACATTTTTATCCTGTTTAGTGTTTCTGAATAATCATTAAAGACGGGCAAAAAAAAGTCCTACCATGTTACAACGCTGTCTGAAGTGGTTTTAGATGCCGTCCATGAATATTTGAGTAATCCAGTGATCTCTCCCAGGCCCTATTCAAACCCTCCTTACAGTTAGCAGTACGAGCCTGTACGAGGCTCCGCCCACAAGCCTCCATCACCCATGCTCCCACACGACAACTCCCCATAAATATACAAAAACATGATACAAAACTGTACGCTAATAAAAGGAAACATGATGATCTAAATATGTTATGTGTTATAGTTAATACCCCAAAGAAGTAAAATACCCCCTTCCCCCACCCCAGACACTTCCTCCAGCTCAGTGTGTCCTTCTAATGTTTCGAATGATTGTGTTTGGTGCAGATCGCTGAGCTGAAGAGAGGAGCAGAGATCATCGTGTGCACTCCAGGCAGAATGATCGACATGCTGGGAGCAAACAGCGGTGAGTGGCGCCCCCTTGTGTCCCGCCTCTGCACCACACTTTCATTATATGTGGATTTAAATCTGTGTTCTAATGTTGTTTCCTCGTCACAAACAGACCTGGAGTTGTGTTTTGTTTCACTCACACATGTTTAACACACAAACCCTTCTTCTCTCAAACTGAAAACACTCTGTTCCACCTTGTGATGTCATCATGGGGTAATACAGGAAGTGCTCCACTGTGTTTTTAAACTCCACACACCTTCACTAGAATCATTTGATTGAATTGGATGATAAAACAAGAAAATGAATCAACAGAGTGACACAGAATTTGGATCAGACACAGATTGGCTGAGCCTTTCTCTCCTTAAGTCACATGTTTTTGAGTCTGTGTGTTGAGGACATAATTATTGTGGTGAAAACAACAGCTCCACAAACAGAAACGAGACAGAAAATCGCAAATAAACACAATCTGTCTGTTGTTCTGTTCATAGTTCTGCCTGAGTCCCTCATGTGCATAACCTCGATGTTTATTTATTCATTTATTTAATTACAAAAGTTTTTTATTGCAAAAAAGAAAACTAAAAAATTGCATTATTATTATGAACGCTCTCCACGACACAGATCTAACCTGTAATTTAGCCTGGCATCGTCTCTTTGTGTAACAGTTTCGAGTAGTGTACATTACTGTGGAACATCTCCATGGAGACGAGCAGGTCCTAGAAGTGACAGAGTGCAGCTTTAACAGTGATGTGGTTACTCTGTCAGCAGATTTCCTCGTGTTCTGTGCCTCGTTCATTTCAGACAGCGATATTTGAGTTAAAATTGTTTCTAATGGTTGTTGCAGCCGTATGAGCGCCCCCTCTGGTTCTGGAAGTTAAATTTTCCATTAATTTTACCCATAGACTTTCCAAGAACCGATAATTCTGCTTAAAATCTGTTTCTGAAACTTTATAACCCGAAACATTTCACGGTCTTGTGTTTTACATGTACTTTTTAGACTTAAAGCAACTGCATTATCAGTATTAGTTAACTGCTGCCTTCACGATGTCTTTGAACTTTTAATATTTGAGGGTTTTTTTTTTAATTATGGGGAAAAATAAATGGGAAAATCACTTCCGGAGCCAAAGTGGACTTGGAAGTGGGCGGGAGTGTTGAGGTCCACACAGAATTGGGATGAGTTATGCCGCTTTCATGTGGTGTCAGATAAGGTGTAAATACAACTTTGCAAATGGGAGTCGCGAGTGTGTGCCCGAGTGGCGTGCCCGAGTGGCGTGCCCGAGTGGCGTGCCCGAGTGGCGTGCCCGAGTGGCGTGCCCGAGTTGGAGAAATGGGAATTTTGTAAGTGGCACGAACGACCCGAGCTGTAATATCAGGGGTGTTGATTGGTGGAAGTCAAACAGTTCTAAACAAATAAGATTAATTAGATTTTTTTTTTTACACACACAGGTTAGAGGTCAGAGTTTGGGGTCAGAGAGTTTGAGGGTCGTATAGTTCAAGGTCTCGCAGGATTTTAACGTCAAGCAGTTCGGAGGTCAGAGAGTTTGTGGGTCAGAGAGTTTGTGGGTCAGAGAGTTTGTGGGTCAGAGAGTTTGTGGGTCAGAGAGTTTGTGGGTCAGAGAGTTTGTGGGTCAGAAAGTGCGGAGGTCAGAGAGTTTGGGGGTCAGAGAGTTTGGGGGTCAGAGAGTTTGGGGGTCAGAGAGTGCGGAGGTCAGAGTGCGGAGGTCAGAGAGTTTGTGGGTCAGAGAGTTTGTGGGTCAGAAAGTGCGGAGGTCAGAGAGTTTGGGGGTCAGAGAGTGCGGAGGTCAGAGTGCGGAGGTCAGAGAGTTTGTGGGTCAGAGAGTGCGGAGGTCAGAGAGTGCGGGGGTCGTATAGTTTTTGAGGTCAGAGAGTGCGGGGGTCGTATAGTTTTTGAGGTCAGAGAGTTTTTGAGGTCTCGCAGTTTGGAGGTCACAGAATTCGAACGTCAAGTCTCGCAGTTCGCGTGAACAAACACCGCCCTCTGAGAAATCTCCCGATTGAACATACCGCCACAGACATGAAAGCGGCATCAGAGCCAGAGTAGGACCTGAACAGGACCAGAGCAGGGAGGAGTTAAGCCTGTTTGGTTGAGTGCAGGGCGTTCCTTCCTCACATACGCGGTAATCTCTAATATGCTTCCCTTTTGTAGGTGGCCGAGTCTTAAGTTTCAGACGGAGCCCTCTTTGTTTTGTTTGAGACTTTTCAGATGGTACGCACCTAAAGACGAGCTCCAAACTTAACATTGCTCATAACACGGTGGCCACTTTTGAATACAGTTATACAGTTGCTCACATATTTAGTGTTTAGTGTTTTGGGATGGTGGGATGTGTGGTGTTTTGCAGCTGATTTTTGTTCTGTTGTTTTGGGACAGGTCGCGTCACAAACCTCCGTAGAGTCACTTATGTTGTGTTGGATGAAGCCGACCGGATGTTCGACATGGGCTTTGAACCTCAGGTGAGCTCACAAACACCACACAATCTCCTATAACTCCTGATGTTTAGTGAAAGAAAAATTCAAATCTGTCACTCGACAAAAAGTTGGAGTGAAGAGTGCAGTGAGCGTTAGATTGGAGGAACAAGAGCAGCTCGGGACAACAGTCTGCTGTGCACCTCCATTTCAAAGCCACCCATTTAGGGGCTTGAATGATTATGTCAAATATGATTCAGGCACAGTTTACACTTAATGTGGCTCATTAGACCGAGCCAACAAACAGAAACTGTGAACAAAAGGTGTGTTAGCTTCAGTTAGCTCCTCCCTTCAGACAGATTTAAGGCAGTGTCCAGCAGTAATCTGACCAGAACTGAAGAAGCGGCTTTGATGAGGAGTCAAATGTCTTCACTTTAAAACTTTGTGTCCAGTGACAGATTTGAATTTTTTTTTCTATGGATCAAACCTGAACGACTGAGGGATTACCCCGAATTTCTGCGGTTGCATTTTGGTTTGAACCACATTTAACTTACCGACCAATCAGATTCAAGAGTACTCAAGCTCAGTCTGGCTTCTGCTGGTTTATTTAGGCAACGAAATGCAGTATTTCTCTTAACAGATAACCAGAAAAAATGCTTTTTTTAAATAAATGTTGTAAAATGTAACTTTATAACTGAAAGTAAAACCCTTTAAACCAATACAGTACAAGTACAGTAGCATCTGTGCTAATGCTAATCTCTGTTAAAACTTTAAATTTGAATTGGTTGTTTTTATCTTACTCAAAGTTAGCATTAGCGTTAGAGACAAAAATATATCTTTGTTCACTTCTGTGTTTGTAAACACAGAAGTGAAGTTTCATCTGTAAAGTCTTTAATCAGTGACAGTTTTGACTGGAGGGAGGTTATTTATTCTTTTGGTTTTTCTACTTGTGTGTCATCTTTAAATCAAAATATTAAGAAGGAAAATCAAAATATGCGTTTCCTCCATATTCATCTTCTTCTCGCCTTTCTCTCTCTCCTCTCACTCTCCCCCCTCTCTTTCACTCCTCTCCCCTTTCTCTCCCTCTCTTTCTCTCCTCTTCTCCCTCTCCTCCTCTCTCCCCTCTCCCCATCTCTTTAACCTCCTCTTCCCCCTCTTTCTCCCATCTTTTTCCCCTCTCTCCCCTCTCCCTCTCTTCCTCCCCCTGTCCCTCTCTTCCTCCCCCTCTCCTTCTCTTCCTCCTGCTCTCCCTCTCTCTCTGTGCAGGTGATGCGTATCGTAGATAACGTTCGTCCAGACAGACAGACGGTGATGTTTTCTGCCACGTTCCCCAGAGCCATGGAGGCTTTGGCCCGAAGGATCCTGTCCAAACCCATCGAGGTGCAGGTGGGAGGGAGGAGCGTGGTGTGCTCCGACGTCGAGCAGCACGTGGTACGTGTCTGTTATACTGTTATTACATGTGTTATTACATGTGTTAGTACAATAGGGGGCGTGGTAATGCTCTTATTCATATTTATTACACTGTATTTCCCAGAGTTGACAGTGGAGAAAATGTTAAGACGTTTCTCTAAAAAAACCAAAAACAGCCTGTTATTAAAATTTAATGCAAAAAAGATTTTCATCATCATCAAATATAAGTTTGACTCATCTGCTCTCAAGCATGTCTCACAGGTCGACTCCTAAAATAACCGTGAGCTGCGTCTCTGTTGGACAGTTTAGTTTCCTGCTGCTGTCTGTCGCCCTGTTATAAAATCTATTATAACTCTGTTATAATAGAGATGCACCAGTGCAGCTTTTTCTGTTCTGATACTGATATCGATACTTTGACTTTAAGCATCTGACGATCCCCGATGTCAAATGACCCCAGTGCAGAAACTGAAATGATGTATTTAATTTCCTTTAAACAAAAACAAGATGAGGTAAAAAATTGATCCAAATGTGTTTTGTAACTGTAACTAAATTGTAACTAAGTAATTACAGAACAGCTCTGAAAAAAGTGTAATTTGATACGACATCGGCCGGTAAATCGTCTTATTACACCAGGTTATAGAACAAAATGGAATATCGAACGAACTGATATCCACTGAAAAAAACATCTGTATCAGTGCTTGTACTAGTATCGTATCAGTGCATTTTAATCTGTGACCTTCATAACCCTGCTGTCTGTGGTTTGATTTGTTTGGGACAAGGATGATGGACAGACATGACACAACATGACGTAAACTCACCAGATTATAGCCAAAGGATCGATTCCATCTGTCGTCACAAAAGGGTCAAAATAAAAACTCACTGCACAGTTCCCATAATTACATTCATTTGACCCGTTTAAGTTACATTTTATACCCCCTTCATATTTTGCCCCTATTTTGTCTGTTGTGTGACCTTCATGACCCCGCTGTCGTCTGTTGTGTTCAGCTGGTGATCGAGGAGGAGAATAAGTTCCTGAAGCTGTTGGAGATTCTGGGTCATTATCAGGAGAAGGGCTCGGTCATTATCTTTGTGGACAAACAGGAGCATGCAGACGGACTCCTCAAAGATCTGATGAAGGCCTCGTACCCCTGTCTGTCCCTGCACGGAGGTATGTGCTCAACGATCTGACGAAGGGAACGTGTTTGGGGTTTATGTTTTAATTTGAGAGAAGACTGAAATCAGAATGAAACCAGGAGTCCCATGCGCTTCAGAACTTGTTCGTAAAGGTCTAAACTACAGACTTTTTAGAGAGTATTTAGATCATTTCAGCCCTGGAATTGCTCATCTGTGCAGAACTAAAGGTAAAAGGAGCTGTTAACATGAAAACTACCACTTCATGACATCACAGTTGAGCATTTTGAGCTTTGGAGATGTTACAGACTAATAATAAAGGGTTAAACATGTGTGAGTGAAACAAAACACAACTCTAGATCTGTTGTTGAGGAGAGAACAGCTTTAGAACATGACTTAAAGCTCAGAAGAGACAATTTTGTGAAGTTTTACCCTGTGAAGTTACTATTGTTTCTCGTTGGTTTCAGGCATAGACCAGTACGATCGCGACAGCATCATAAATGACTTTAAAACCGGCGTGTGTCGTCTGATGGTGGCCACGTCTGTCGCTGCTCGAGGTTTGGACGTGAAACAGCTGATTCTGGTGGTGAACTACGGCTGCCCCAACCACTACGAGGATTATGTGCACCGGGCTGGGAGGACGGGGAGAGCCGGGAACAAGGTGAGTGTGGAGTGTGCAGTTATAATGTGTGTCTCAGTTGCATCTCTTCAAAAAGAACCATTTTAAAGAAGAATGAGGCACCTGTGTTTATTCAAACTGGGGTTATATACACATAACTCACCAGTTTATATGTACATATCATTTATCGTAATAAAAAGGGTCGACCATAATTGTTCAGGGGACATTTTATATCATCGCAAGAATCACCAACAGAGATAATCGTCATTACATCACCCGAATGTGCAGAAAAAGGTCACTTCTCCCTGATGATCTCGTCCTGATCTGTGTCTTTTTCACTTATAATAAAGTGCAATTTTACAACAGTTGTTTAAACATTGAGCCTATTCTTAATATTAAAATTATAATGATTCACATCTGGAGCGTTTTTAAACTGTCAGCAGCTTTAGTAATTGTCATATTATAACTTTTTATTGCAATTTTGGCCATGACACCGAATTTCACTATCGTCCCAGGCCCACAAACAGGTTTACTTTACTTTACTTTTACTTTTATGATTTGTCCAGTGTACAGATTTAAACTTTGCCTTTGTCTTTGTCTTTTACTCGACTTGACTTGTATACTCACAGTCACAGTGGTCTTGTGTTAAACAGTAGAGGTACATGTTTATATTCAGTGTTTCTCGTTCAGGGTTACGCCTACACGTTCATCACAGAGGAGCAGGCGCGTTACGCTGGTGACATCATCAAAGGTCTGGAGCTCTCGGGGTCCTTGGTTCCTCCTGAACTGGAGCAGCTCTGGGGCTCGTTCAAGGACCAACAGAAAGCAGTGAGTTTATCTGCTTCACCTGTTTACTCCACCTGTTTACTCCACCTGTTTACTCCACTTTAATGTTTTCTGTTTCATTTATTTTGTCTCATTAAAATCCAAATCACTTTATTTATACTGCGCATTTTATAAACAAAACTGTTTCCAAAGTGCAGCAGATAAAGATTAGAGAAGTAGGACTGTCTCTCTTCTCTTGTAGTCTTCTGCCCTCTGCTGGACTGACTCGGTCATAGCACCTTTTAAAGGATCTGGATGTAGTCTCAGTTTAAAAAATGAATTACAATCCAAACTGACCCTGTGTCCAGAGCTTTAACCTGCAGATAGAGACATACAGGTGTGTCTCATTCTCAGTTTATGGACAGACCTCATGTCTTGTTCAGAACCTTCAGAATTCACTCCCTGAACTGCAGAGGCTGCACTAGCTTGAGTCCTGATTTGCTATAATAAATCAGCATTACAGTTGTCATCAGTATGTTGTTTGTTGTTTGATTGTTTTCCTTTTACCTCTTTGTTTTACTGTGATGTGTGATGATAAGAATAATAATGATCTCCAGTATCCCCCCGATCCACAGATAACGAGATAATCTCCATCTTTAATATCCAGGCTCATATTGTTGGTGAATGGACACTAATGCAGTGTGTTGTCACAGGAGGGAAAGTCTATCAAAAGCAGCAGTGGATTCTCAGGTAAAGGATTTAAGTTCGATGAGACGGAGCACGCTCTGGCCAATGAGAGGAAGAAGCTGCAGAAGGCGGCTCTGGGTCTGCAGGACTCGGACGACGAGGACGGAGCGCTCGATGTGAGTGTGACACTTTCTCTGATGTAACGATAATTTACATATTCTTCAAAGCAGCTTTTATCTGTTAGAAACTTGAGTTCTTTTGAAGACGTATTTTCTCTTGTGGACATTGAGCTGCGGTCCCCGGTGTCGGTGGTGACGTGTCATTGTCCAAGGGCAGCAATAATCTTAATAAAAATAATCCCTTTATTAATTAAAGGTTAAAAGTTCAAGTATCAAAAAAGTTAAAATCATACAAAGACGCCAAACATTGTGGTCAACAAACTGTGGTTCACCAGATCTTTTTGTGGATCTTTTAAAATAACTGGAGGGTCTTGCTGCTTAGAGCCATCTTGAGTTGGACTAGTGGCCACTCGTTGGTACTACAACGAAAAAATCCCTCCTGCCCAGAAAGGATTTTTCTCATCAAGCACAATGTGATCACAAACTGACAGGGACAGAGCACCTACAGACAAAGGTCCAATTTTTGTGGCTATTTTTACCTATTTTCAGATCATAAACTATTTCTCAGCTCCGTCTGTTGTCTTAAAGTTTTAATCACTAGCCTCAGCTACGCTCTATGTTCACGCTGGGTAAACTTAAGCTTAGTTAGAGCGGTCACATGGTACGACGTGAACGAGTGTGAGAGCGATGTGAACGAGCCCGACTGTCATGAACGAGCCACAGGTTTAGAACATGGTTCAGAAGCTCCTGAAGCACAAACATTATAATTTATAATTTGTCATTTATTTATTATTTCCCCTCCTCCTCCGCGGCCGCTCCACTCGCTCTTGTTGCTCTCACGGCTCTCGTCGCTCAAAGTCTCATGGGTGTAGCTCAACTGCTCATGGTCCATGGGCAGGGTTCGCCGCTGAAGGCCAAACTCGCAACATGCGCCATTAAACACGGACCCTTGACTTCTGTGGGCATATTTTTAGGCTTGTTCACCAGCAGGAGCACAGGAGGGGAAACCTACAGCGCCCTCTCCTGGCGACACACACAAGGCCCATGGCTTCAACAATTCTGATAAAACATTGGATTTACACAGTGCACCCAAAGTTTTTTACACTGCATCATTCATTCACTCCACATTCAGGGGAGGGGGGCACATGTGTAGCCACAACTGCCCTGGGGACAGAAGCAGAGCTGCCAATCTGCTCCATCGGCCCCTCCCACCACCAAACACTCACTCCATTCATGACAGACCATATACCAGTCATTATTACTTTATTTATGAGCAATAATATTAAAGCTCAAACAGATCTCAGCCAAAGAAAAATGATTTGAGGGGGGAGTTAAAGAAGCAATTTTTATTTTACTAAAACGAAAGGGTTATATGCCAAGTGTGTTGCCTAAGGACACAGCAGCAGTTTCCATTTTAAGCGTCTCCTTTATCATAAATCTTCCAGCTGGGTGTTTGGTCCCTGTGGTCTATAATCTCCTCTTGTTCCCTCTGTTTAGATCGAGGAGCAGATCGAGAGCATGTTTAACTCTAAGAAGCGCGTCAAGGACTTGGCAGCTCCAGGAGCCGCCCTCCCGGGAGCCGGAGCCGTGCCCACCACCACAGCCTCGACCGGGGGCACGGCAGGAGCTGGAGGGCCCACCTCCGCCGGAAACATCCAGAAACTGGAGATGGCAAAATGGCTGGCGCATAAAATCAGTACTCAGAAGAACCTGGGCGCTGAGGCACAGGTGAGACATGGGCACAGGTGAGACATGGGCACAGGTGAGACATGGGCACAGGTGAGACATGGGCACAGGTGAGACATGGGCACAGGTGAGACATGGGCACAGGTGAGACATGGGCACAGGTGAGACATGGGCACAGGTGAGACATGGGCACAGGTGAGACATGGGCACAGGTGAGACATGGGCACAGGTGAGACATGGGCACAGGTGAGACACGGGCACAGGTGCGACAAGACACAGGTGAGACACGGGCAAGACACGGGCACAGCACAGGTGAGACACAATACAGCACAGGTGAGACACTACACAGCACAGGTGAGACACTACACAGCACAGGTGAGACACTACACAGCACAGGTGAGACACAGGTGAGACACAAGTGAGACACTTTACAGCACAGGTGAGACACAATACAGCACAGGTGAGACACTACACAGCTCAGGTGAGACATTACACAGCGCAGGTGAGACACTTTACAGCACAGGTGAGACACTACACAGCACAGGTGAGACACAGGTGAGACACAAGTGAGACACTTTACAGCACAGGTGAGACACTTTACAGCACAGGTGAGACACTTTACAGCACAGGTGAGACACTTTACAGCACAGGTGAGACACTTTACAGCACAGGTGAGACACAATACATCACAGGTGAGACACTATACATCACAGGTGAGACACAATACATCACAGGTGAGACACAATACATCACAGGTGAGACACAATACATCACAGGTGAGACACTACGCAGCACAGGTGAGACACTACGCAGCACAGGTGAGACACAATACAGCACAGGTGAGATATGGGTATAGTGGAGACACGAGCACAGCGCAGGTGACAGATTGTTAGAGTTTATAAAAGTAAATTTGATTAAAGGAACCTCAAAAATTAGCATTTTCCATAGTACGGTTACTATAGCAACATCAACTATCTGGACATGCTCAGTTTGAAAACGATGCCAAATTGGGCAATGACTTAAACTGTTTTTCTTTTTTCTTTTTTTATTTTTTTTTGCCCTTATCTCAGGATGTGATGCAGCAGGCCACTAACGCCGTCCTCCGAGGCCGCGCCATTATGACGCCGTCGGTGTCGGCCAAAACCATCGCGGAGCAGCTCGCCGAGAAGATCAACGCCAAACTGAACTACACGCCAGTAGAGAAGATGGAGGAGGAGAAACAGGGGGCGGAGCAAACGGAGACGGTCAAGAGGTACGAAGAGGAGCTGGAGATCAACGACTTCCCACAGGTGAGACCATGGACTGTATATTTAAATGGACATAGCTAACCTGCTAGCCGCCGTGTTCCAAACAGGAAGTGAAGCTGTCAGACTCATCATTTTGGTCTTAAATGTTCGTATTAAACCGCTCTACATGATCCTGGTATGTTACTTTGGCTATTTTGTCTGTAAATCAAGATATGAAGATTAATAACAGACAAATCAGGCGCCCCCTTTCCCCGAGGTCACTCCCGCTAGTTTTAGCAACAGGTTTGATTGACAGCGAATATTGAACTTTGCTCTAAATTAGCCCGTATAACTGCTAGCCTCGGTGAGCTTCATTTTGAGCCGAATGCCATGGGTGACGTCACACTCACTTTAGTCCACTTCTTTATATAAGCTGTGGGTGAGACGAAGGGGGGACAGTCTAAGGATATTTTTGGGACAACGGCAGAAAGTGAGTGAGAGAGTTGAAAATCAGGTATTTTTGTTTTTTCATCTGTAAAAAAGTCAGATTAAAGTCATGATTCTCAGTTTAATCTGTCTTTATACACACATTTTTCTGCATAAATAGTAGTTTTTGCATGAACTCCCCCTGCAGGTGTAATGCATTTTCGAATTTCATGTCTTTTTTGTCTCTAAAAAGGGGGCGTGGCAAAAGCTCTCGAAATTATTCTGTATCTCTATGTATCTGAGCCAAACTGCAGTCACACAACTACACCTGCAGGGGGAGCTCATGCAAAAACTATTATTTATGCAGAAGAAAGTATTGCAAAACGAGGCAGGTTTTATTTTGTTTAGTTTTTTAATAAATACTAGAGAATTTCCACTTAAAGATTTCTAAAGGTTTGATATTTCGTTCTAACATTCCCGTCTTTCTCCCAGACGGCTCGTTGGAAGGTGACGTCGAAGGAGGCTCTGCAGAGGATCGGGGAATATTCCGAAGCCGCCATCACCATCAGAGGGACGTACTTCCCTCCAGGAAAAGAGCCGAAAGAGGGAGAACGCAAGATCTACCTGGCCATCGAGAGTAAGGAGACGTGTTCACTCAGAATGTCCGCCAAAACAGTCAAAATATCCGCTAAAACTGTCAAAATGTCCACCAAAACAGTCATACTGCAAACACATCATGATCCGAGCTCCTGACCAGCGTCATGGCTGTGTAAAATCGAACATAAACGTTTCTATTCATTTACTTATTTAGTCCAACTGGTCTTTCGTTAAGTTATTTTAATATTATTCTTCCAGACCAAGGTTTAGTTCTCATCCCTGACAGTTTGGACCGCTCACTAGCGCCTCAGAGTGGTCATATGATGCTGCTGTGATGTGTCCGATCAGCTGATTTAAACAGGTTTGAGGTTGTCTTCCATGGGACTTTAAACTGGGACGAGGGGGCTTATTCACTCTCACACACCTGGGATACAGTCCTGAAGAGGTCGGACTGCAGATGGCGCTGTCGTCCTGTCTCCACTGGTAGGAACAAAGCGCCAAAGCACGTTTAAGTCAGCTGACCAATCCGCTAGTGAGCGGTCCAAACTGTCTAAGTAAAACTTGGTCTGAAAAAATGTGTTAAAATGATTTTCTTGTGGAATTATTAAAGTGATTTTGTGTTCCAGGTGCAAATGAACTCGCTGTGCAAAAAGCAAAGACGGAAATCACACGACTGATCAAAGAAGAGCTCATCAGACTCGTGAGTGTTTTTAATAAAGCACACGTGACACTACACACATACACACGTGACACTACACACATGACACTACACACATACACACGTACACACACGACACTACACACATACACACGTGACTTTACACACATACACACATGACACTACACACATACACACGTACACACACGACACTACACACATGACACTACACACATACACACGTACACACACACGACACTACACACATACACACGTGACTTTACACACATACACACATGACACTACACACATACACACGTACACACACGACACTACACACATGACACTACACACATACACACGTACACACACGACACTACACACATACACACGTGACTTTACACACATACACACATGACACTACACACATACACACGTGACTTTACACACACACACACATGACACTACACACATACACACGTGACTTTACACACATACACACATGACACTACACACATACACACGTGACACTACACACATGACACTACACACATACACACGTACACACACGACACTACACACATACACACGTGACACTACACACATACACACATGACACTACACACATACACACATGACACTACACACATACACACACGTGACTTTACACACATACACATACATACACGTAATTTTACACACACACACACACACACACACACACACACACACACACACACACACACACACACACACACATTACTGCAGCATGTTAAATATTTTACTCTAAATTCTCTTCGATCTCACATTTTCTTTGTTTTTTTTTTCTCTCTGCAGCAAAACTCGTACCAGCCGACGAGTAAGGGCCGGTACAAAGTTCTCTGAAGGATCCTGGATTTCGCGGTGTCCATTTCTTTTATTAAAGTTGATTATAACTCCTCTGTATATTATGTTGTCATTTCTCTGACCGTCGCCGACGCTCAAACATTTGCTCCTTTGTGTCAATAAATCTTGGGATTTTCTAATAACTTGGTGCAATTTTTTTAGTTTTTTTTCCTTTTTATGTAATCGCTAAAATGCTTCTTTTAACTAAATATTTGCATTTACACTTCACAGCCGATTACTGCTCACGTGCGCAGCCATTTTCATTCATTTTAAATCTGTTGTTCTGTTTGTGGCTCTTCTAAATAATTAAACAGCTTTCAATGTTTATTATTTATTAGCACTTCGCTGTTCAATGTGCAAATCTGATGTTTTTATGCAAATTCTCAGTTTGAAACGACACTTTGGAGCTGAACGTGTGTCTTGTGCGCGGTATTTCCAGTGCACCTTTCTGTAAGAGCAGGTTTTCAAGATAAAGAATAAAAAAGACCTTCCATCCTGTAGGACCGCAGTGCGCATGCGCAGACCGCTTTCTCTCGTCTTATTAATTTTTAATGGAAAATGGCTGCGTTTCTGATCCAAACCTCTGGAGCCTGCTGATGCATCCGACTCTATTTGCACCTTTTCCATCTTATTTAGTCCGTGTTCGCAGCTAAATCTAAGTGAAAAGTGTGTAAATTGCCAGATTACGCGCGGGTGTTTGGACGTAAATGCGCTTTGGAGACATGGATGGACTCTGAGTCTGAGACGAAGGATCATTTTTCTCCTTAACCCTTTCAGCTCCGACTGCGGCCAAACAATTGAGGTACAGTGAGGTCCTTGCAGAGCCGAACGTGCTCAGATAACACTGCTTTGTTGTGTTGTATTTCCTGGGATTGACAGGAGAGTCTAACCCAGATTCGACGCGCTGTTCGTGGTTTTTAACCCTTTTTTCACAGGGCAGGACCGCTTGGCCATAGCGAGCTGCTTTTGTCGTCTAGATTCTGAAATACAAGTTAATGCAAACGTTTTTTTGGCTCGTAAAAAGACTAAATGATGGGTGTTACGGGTGGAAAATTGTGTGTATATATGTGTTAAATCCTCTCGCATCCTCCTCCTTTTCCTTATTACGCATTTAAAGACACAAGCATCATATGGACAGGCTCCAGCAGCCCATCACCAGAGGAACTCCCCAAATACAACATGCATATCGTGTACTGAGGGTTCTTAAATAGTACTAATACTGTTAATGATCCATCTGGAAAGACACCTCTCCAAATGTCTGTAAATATGATAAATAATGCACAAAGTAACAAAAACTAAAGAGACAGAGCTGCAGCTGAGCTTTAAACTTTAAAACATCATAATGGCTGAACTGGGATGTTCAGGGTTTTTCAGTGAAACACCAGAAATAATCTGAACTTTAACTTGGAGGGGCATCCAGGGGCGGCACCAGGGGAGGGAGGGGCCTGAGAGGGGCCCCTAGTCTCCCCCAGAATCACCAAAGCCCCACTTTCACAGCGCTCGATTAAAAATGTTCAAATTGCAAACAGGACGTGCATATTGTGTATTAATGGTTCATAAATAGTCATGTTTCTGCAGGAGAAAGACACGTCTCCAAATGTGAATAAATAATGCACAAAGTCACACAAACGAGACGAGACAGAGCTGCAGCGGCGCTTTAAACTTTAAACTTTACAATGGCTGAACTGCGATGTTCAGGGTTTTTCAGTGAAACACCAGAAACAATCTGAACTTTAACTTGGAGGGGCATCCAGGGGCAGCGCCAGGGGAGGGAGGGACTCGGAGGGGGCCCCAGTCGACGCTTGTACATGTCAAAATACCGTGTGAAGGACCCGGGTGACGAAGGCGGCTCCTCCGTGAACCGCAGAAGCTGAAATGGGACAGGCTTTCACTGCGTCGTTTGTTACATCGACAAGAAACTGTGACGGCTGCTGACTCATGAGTTAAACGTGTAAATGCTGAAATAAATACAGTTTTATTTTTAACTCTTTATTATTTAACTGAAGAAGCGTTACGGTGTCGTCGTCGCCGCAGCCGTTGATTTCTGTTTAGACTGACTGAAGTGAAGTGGTTTCTCTTTGAATATTATCAGCAAATTTAACATTTATAGGTGATTTTTTTTTGCCCAGTTGTAGCGAGTGTTACATAATGTTAAGAATATAAACCTTGGTTCTCCTGTAGAAGAAATGACACGTGGTGCATGATGGGAAACAGCAGTGAGTGACGTCTGCTCGGGGAAGCGCTTCGTACACGGCTGATCTCTTTCTACTCCAAAAGAAGGTCGTTAGAATAGTTAATCAGGCACCAACAAATCCTGTTTTTGTTGAGTTAAAACTGTTTGATCTTGTTGATTTGAGCCGTAATAATGTAAAAGTTAAATAATCATAAACTCTCCCTTCTCTGCAGATGTTATTCACACAGAGAGAGTCAGGATCATTTAACTGGTTTATTCAAAAAAATTAAAATCGTCTTTGTGTTTCTGTTCGAGGGTCAGTGTGGAACAACCTTCATGATAAATTCAAAAGCTCCTACACAATTTAAAACGTGGTATAAAACATGACTTTTTGAAACTTATCGGACTCGTAGTTTGTAGTTTTTTTTTTGTTTTTTTTTTATATGCTGCAAAACTGATTCTTGCTACTATTTTTTTGGAATTTTTATGTGTGATTAAAATGGGTTCGGCATCATAAGTAAATCTTACTTCAGCTTAAACCCTTTCGGTCATGATGTAAGTGCTGAATAATGTTTGATTTTTGAATGTAATGACCGAATAAAATCATTTAAATTTGATCTCCATGGAAACGCTGGAAACGCAGGACACATGGGACTCGCCTCGTCGCCGAACGTGACGTAAGTGTCCTTCAAATGCAGCCGACGGAGTGTGAAACAGTCAAATTGACTCTATCTCCATCAAAAATGTTCCAATAAATGTTCAAAAATGAGACTAAAACAAAACAGAAATCCAGTTTTTTATATGAATCACTACGGGGGAGAACTACATTTAAACTTGTGCAGGGTTCACAGCGACGCAGACGTGGCAGAGGGAGGTGCGCTCGTGTTCAAATAAAACTCTAAATGAAGAACATGCCCCCCCCCCTCAGCTCCTCCCACCAAAACTCTCTGGCGCCGCCCCTGAGGACACCTGGTGTAAAACTGGACAAACCTCAGAATGTGCTTTGTGTTTTTTTGCTTGCTTTCTTCACGTTTTTTTTTGTTCTTTAAAACGCTCAAGGCTGAACTGTGACGGTCTGTTTCTTTGGCGGCGGAAAGTCTCTCGTAAACGGCTCCTGTCGTAGTTTTGTTCAGTCGTGAAAGTCGCTTTAATTTAATTTTTTATTAAATATGAATCTGGATTTTATGGTAATTTTCTGAGCTGGAAGAAGTGCTCAGTTTTGTGAAAGTACAGATACTAGAGCAAAAAAAGTAAAGTAAAAGTATCACTTTCTAAATCTATGTAAGTAAAAGTATTAAAGTAAAAATGTGCTTAAAGAGTAAAAAGTAAAAGTATTTCACAGATTTTGAGTCTTTTAAGCTTGAAATGTGGTGATTTTGATAAAGATTTGAGCTGATTTTGTTGAACAGAAACAACTGAATCGATCTTTTTTTCCAGGTTTTATTTGTATATTTTAGTTTTGCTCAAAGTACGAACAAAAATGAAAAAGAAAAACCCTCAATGATAGAAAATGCTTTTACTTTTCAGTTCAAACATGTAGTGGAGTAGAAAGTACAGATACTGCTCTCAAATGTAGTGAAGTAAAAGTAAAAAGAATCCACTTTAAATATACTGAAGTACATACAGTATTTGAGGTATTTGTACTTCACTAATGTGTGTACTTTAGTGTCTTTTGACCCTTTTCTGACCCCAGACTTTTGGGACGATGGATGGAAATGATCCTTTGGCTTTAATCAGAACTTTACTAGTTTTACCTCGTTAAGTTTCACCTGAAGTCTGGCTGTACGGCGGCGTAAAGACGTCACTTTAAAAAGAAAAAAACATATGAACCACCAGAGGAACAGTCGATGTCTCACGAGCGTCGTAATTACGATTAGATTTGTGATTTATGTTTTAATAATAGATTCTGTTCACATTTTAAACCAAAAGAAGTGACACAAAGACTGAAATCTGACAAAATAAAACAAGAGTCACATTTCAGAACAAGTTTGTACAGATTTAAACTACAGAGACGTTTATATGAAGAATAAAACTCCACGGAGACAAAGGGACAAAGAGACAAAGAGAGGACATCTGACACACGGAGGGCATCATCTCAGTTCTTCTCAGTTCTTCTTTGTTGTTCTTCTCTGTTTTTCTCAGTTGTCCTTCTCCGTTGTTCTTCTCTGTTCTTCTCTGTTGTTCTTCTCAGTTGTTCTTCAGTTGTTCTTCTCAGTTGTTCTTCTCTCTTCTTCTTCTCAGTTGTTCTTCTCAGTTCTTCTCTGTTCTTCTTTGTTGTTCTTCTCTGTTCTTCTCTTTTATTTTCTTATCTGTTGTCCTTCTCTGTTCTTCTTCTCCGTTGTTCTTCTCTGTTGTTCTTCTCTGTTCTTCTCTTTTATTTTCTTATCTATTGTTCTTCTCTCTTCTTCTCTGTTTTGTCCTTCTCTGTTTTATTGACTCTGTCTCTTCTCTCAGACGAAGATGATTGCCGTCAGGTGACCACGTCAGACTTCTGCCGCCCGTCGTGCTCGCCGAGGACCACGCCGCGCACTTTGACCTCTGCACCCAGGCCAGCAAGTTCCTACCCCCCTCCCCCCCCCACGTCTCTCCCAGATGACCCTGGCCCCCATGTCCCTCCCCACGCAGAGCTCGCACAAGACGGCTCATTGTGTCCCAGGCAGGACCTCCTGATGCCGGACTCCCTCAGCCCGGCCGCCAAGCTCGCCGCCATCAAACCCGGCGAACAGGCGCCGGACGACCCCAAGAAGAAGAACAAGTCCACCGGCAAGTCGGGGCGTCGGGGGAGGCCGCTGGGGACCACGAAGCTGGCGGGATACCGGACCAGCACCGGCAGACCTCTGGGGACCACCCGAGCCGCCGGGTTTAAGACCAGTCCGGGCAGACCTCTGGGGACCACGCGAGCCGCCGGGTACAAGGTCAGCCCCGGGAGACCCCCGGGCAGCATCAAGGGACTGTCCCGACTCAACAAACTGTCCGCCTACAGCACGTCCTGCAGGGGAGCGGCGTTCCCGTTACCCGCTCCCTCACCCCAAAGAGTTACTCTGTGAGGTCCCGGGACACAAGGATCTGCTCTGCGACGTGTCCCCCCCCTAAAGATCTATTGTGTGACGTCCAGGGACACAAGGACCTGCTGTGCGAGGTGTCCCCGCACAAAGAGGTGCTGTGTTTCGCGGCGTCCTGTAAAGAGAAGGGCCCCGCGGAGTGACCAGCAGGGGCGGCGCGGAGGAGCGGATTTTTACAGACTTTTGGACTTTTCTAATAGTTGTGTGTATGCCTGCACCTGTATAAACGGTGTTTACCTCACAGTGATGAAGACGTAACGCTCTCCCCAAACGGTAAGAATAATGGACAGAGGGACGAGGGAGGCGCACGAGGGACCGGGGCTGTCGGAAGTATCGAGAATCAGGTACAAATCGATACTAAAACGAGTATCGAACGGGTATCGATACTGAAAGAGTCCCACTGACAGAAATGACAGACACAGACCAGGGACCTCTGCTCTCCTCTGTCTCTGTCCCTCTCTTCCACACTCTCTCTCTCTCTTTCTCTCCCTACATTCCTTTACCCTCTTCTTTCCTCACCCTCTCCTCTTCTTCCCTTTGTTCCTCCTCTTTCCTCCCCATTCTTTTACCTCCTTCTTCTCCCCACTAATCCTCCCTCTCTCTTTCTCTCACCCTCTTCCTCTCCTCTTTCCTCCTCTCTCCGTTCCTTTAACCTTGTCTCTTCTTTCCTCCCTCTCCCTCTTCTTCCTCTTCCCTCTTCTCCTGAGTATAAGACTTGTATCGTCTAAAAAAAGAGTGGTGTTTATCATTTGGTGGTATCGGGAATCGGTATCGAGTATCGAGTCTCATAGTATCTAAATGGAGCCGTACGTGCAGCAGGATGAAGCACAGAGAGAGGGGGGGGCGGGGTTAGGGCGGGGTCTCTGTGGGCGGGGTCTCTGTGGGCGGAGCCTCGAGCGGCTTCAGTTACATCATGAGCGCTGCAAGAAATGAGACATAAAAATAAGAGGAGGAAGAGAAGGAAGGAGCAGAGGAGGGAAGAAAAAAGAGTAAGAAAGAGGAGGAGGAAGAGGAGAAGGAGGAAGTGGAGGAGGAGGAGTAAAAGGAGTAGGTGGAAGAAGAGGAGGAAGAGGAGGAGGAGGAGAAAGAGGAGGAGGAGCAAAAGCAGGGTGGGTGGAGGAGGAGAAGGAAGAGGAAGGAGGAGGAGGAAGCGGAGGAAGAAGGAGTAGAGAGGAGAAGAGGAGGAGAACAGAGGAGGAGCAGGAGGAGGAGGAAGAGGAGGAGGAGCAAAAAGAAGGAGGTGGAAGAGAGATGAAGAGTAGTAGAAGGAAGAGGAGTGGAGGAGGAGGAGCTGTTTCTCTCCACTCTGTCACAACTGTTGTGTTTTGTCGTTCTAGACAAAACTTCAGACAGAAACAGGTTCAAAGTCTGAAAGGTCTCGTGTGTCTGAAAGTACTGCAGTACTCTGTAAACAGTTACTGTGAAGAGTACACTGTCATAGTACTGTGAAGAGTACACTGTCATAGTACTGTGAAGAGTACACTGTCATAGTACTGTGAAGAGTACGCTGTAATAGTACTGTGAAGAGTACACTGTCATAGTACTGTGAAGAGTACACTGTCATAGTACTGTGAAGAGTACGCTGTCATAGTACTGTGAAAGAGTACGCTGTCATAGTACTGTGAAGAGTACGCTGTCATAGTACTGTGAAGAGTACGCTGTCATAGTACTGTGAAGAGTACGCTGTCATAGTACTGTGAAGAGTACACTGTAACAGTACTGTGAAGAGTACACTGTCATAGTACTGTGAAGAGTACACTGTCATAGTACTGTGAAGAGTACACTGTAACAGTACTGTGAAGAGTACACTGTCCCGTGGAACAGCGCCCCCTCTGGTCCTGAGAGTGAACGTCCATATTCTCACTGTTTCTCTGTGTTTTTAAAATGATAAATGTTTAAACGGCTTTTGAAACTGTAACGTAGCATTTTCTACAGTTTGAAGGGGACAGAAACCCTCGTCTTTAGTTTTTTTTCTCACAGTAGCACTTCTGTCTCACTTCTGTCTCACTTCTGTCTCACTTCTGTCTCACTTCTGTCTCACTTTAAACCTGTCTGTGGTCGGGGACAGTGCCTTGCTCAGTGGCACTAAAACATACTGTAAATGTACATATTTTCCATGTGTGTTTAATTTAAATCGGAGCCGCGACTCTTTGGTAAATGATCGTCCACGGCTCCATTTTGTGACTCGAATGAAACGTCTCGTCTCTTTTAGTTTTTTTTGGCTCCAGTTCAATTCACAAAAACTCCTTTTTTTTTTTTTTTTTTTTTTTGTCTCTCTAAACTTTGAGCTTCAGCTTTGGGACACGACTCATTTAAAACATCACCTGATCTTGGGTTTTGGTCCATTTTTAAAGCTGCACTGTGGGAACTTCCGTGAAGGGTGTGTCAGACGAAAAAACCAGTAACAAACAGACAGACGGACCTCGTTTTCGGTGGGGTTATGTTCTAAAAATACGACAGGTGAAATCTGTAGCCAGTTTTTAATTTTTTACAATTATTCTCTATGTTTCTTGTCTGTAAAACCCCCTCACCACACACTTTATACACTTTTCTCACACAGGGATTAACAGGGAAATTTTTCTCTCCAAATTCTCTCTCGTCTCTCGTTTAAACACAAAGTTCAAACCTTCGTCGGTGCCTTTGTCGGTGCAGAATGTTTCATCGACATTGTGGGTTTTGTCGGGAAACGGGGAGGAAACTTGCAAACATACAGCACTTCAGAGTCACACACTGATCCAACATTTATGTAAATTTGTCTGACACATTCTGTACTGTACAGGAGACACGGAGGGAGCTGACTGGGACAAAGGTCTACAGTCCCTCAACCACAATCAGGACGCAGAACACAATGGTCTACAGTCCCTCAGCCAATCAGGACGCAGAACACAATGGTCTACAGTCCCTCAGCCATCAGGACGCCGCAGAACACAATGGTCTACAGTCCCTCAGCCAATCAGGACGCAGAACACAATGGTCTACAGTCCCTCAGCCAATCAGGACACGAACACAATCATACACTGTGAAAAAAAGGAGTAAAATTGGACTAAAACGAAGACCCACGGAAAGGTGAACCACATATCACGAGGGACGACTGTACACTTTTTTTTTTTTTCTTTTTTAGCTTATCAGCACGAAGCATCACAGTCTGAACCCTGTGACCTCTGACCTCTGACCTCTGACCTCTCCAGACTCGGCCCAGAGATGAGCAGAACACAAGGACATTATGTGTTTAAATGTTAGTGCAGCATTAAACATGATCTGCCTCCTTATATCTGTGAGCGGGGTTCAGCCTCTCCACAGATCTGACCTGAACTTACTTACCTGGTTGAGCCACCTGCTCGTCTCCGTGGAGATGTTCAATGCCAAAACAGCGGAACATTCCAAACAAAAAGAATAACATTTCCACGGAGGCGAGCAGCTGACCATTGACGTACCCACCAGAGGCAAAGTTCCGCAGGGCATCTTTAATTTCTCGTTTTGCCTGCAATAATGTTTGTGTTTAGTTTTATTCTTGTGTTTTTATGTTTTTGTCCAAACCTCTTCATCACAGACAGACCTGGATGGTGTTGTGCTTCCTCTTCACACCGAAACCACCGTTCACCTGGTTATGTCAAGCAAGTGGTGAGGACAGGAGTGCTCCGCTGGTTTTAAACTTCCACACACCTTACAAGAATCATTTAGATCATTTCCTCCAAGACTATGCAATCTTCTTACTTGAATAAAGGTAAAGGAGCTGTTAACGTGGGAAATACCACTGGATGATCTTCACACGGTGGGGACAGTAGAGTTTTGAGTTTTGGGGATGTTACAGGAATAATAAAGGGGACAAACATGTGAAACAAACCAAATCTCAGGTCTGTTTTTGACTGGTGGGAAAAAACAGATAAATCATCACGGCGTTAGTTTTGTATATCAGCGGCTGATGTCAAACATCACGCGGGTTGTGACGTAACCGGACGGAACTGCTAGGTCTGAAAATCCCAGTTAAACTTTAAACTGGCTTAAACAGGTCTGCCGTAGAGAGCTGACGATCTGAACTAGAACAAGTGATTGTGCCGTTTTAAAGAGTCCCTTCACTT
>JAIEZT010000328.1:102230-145799 GCA_019594935.1 Periophthalmus modestus | reverse complement strand
TCAAAATGGTGGTCGTGTCTCAATTCGACCAAATTGGCACCGATAAAATCCCATAGTTTCTGTTCGAAGTTGCTTAGTCGAAGTAGGGAGCCTGTGTCCGGCGAAAATTTCCCTGTAATTCGAGATCGGCCATTTAAGGCATCTTTTTTGAATTTTGAACCACCAGGCCTGCGTCGCCACAAAAATCAGATCTACACTGAGATTATCGCGACCTGGCGCTTACGCATCATCTCTAACAAGGCACTATGATCTCCCCCTGAGAAACCGCTTCCAATCACCAAAGCACCAAACAGCGCTGCAGCTCCCTTCAAGGAGAGATGCTCTGATGAGGAGCAGAGTAAACTGAATTAAGACAGACCGGAGCGGCAGTTTTATGTTCAGTATCTGTACAACTTTGTTGGACTCTGGGGAAAAGTTTAGTAATACTTCCATAAACCGTTAGTGAAAAACTACAACCGTTTAGTAGCGCCGTTAATATATTACCTCCATATTCCCAACACTGCTGGCCCACTCAATTATCATTACAATTTTAGTAATATAAAATTAAATAACAACAAAACATATTATTGTTAGAAAATTTGTTTACAAGTTCTAGCTTTTACTCAACAAAATTGTTTTGAGAAATCTAGACAAAATTAGTATCAATGCAGATTTATAAGTATGATAGCCATTCAGCTGCTAGCTACGAAATGTCTCTCTATTATTTTTATCTGAAGAAAAAAAAAAAAAAAAGTCGTTGGTTGTTGAGATGTGACAGAGGCCTTAATTGTGATGAGGCCCAATGACACTCGCTGTCACATGACTGTTATCCTTACTGTATGAAAAAAAACGTTCCATAGCTATTATAATAGACTTATTAGTATTATTTTTAGCGGCTTGAATAAAGCACTTTTATCACCAAATAATGAATACTTTAAAAGTCAGTGTCCTCTTGAAAAGTTCTCAATTGGAATGAGTGGAGCTAGTATATATTTATGGGAGTGCAGTGGATAAGTTGGGCTCTTCTAGGTGGCATCAATTACTGACCGCTGTTGCGAGGGTTTGTGAGAGTAGTTTTTAACGCTTTATATTGGCTTTAATTGTAGTGTAATGCCATACTGTGCAACCTTTTGGCAAGCATCTGATGCTCATTGATCAAGCGGGGGCAGACCCTCCACTAAACAATTAACATAGCCCACACATAATAAATAAAAGCGCATTTCGGGTGTCGAATCTTATTTGGAGTCCTAAAACCCCATTTGTACCCTTGGTAGCATGGTAGCCTCTAACAAGTTTCTCCATAACTGCAATTTTTCCATTAAACTTATTGCAATCTGTCAGTCGTAATAATTATAGCGATCGGCGGGTATTTCTCACACACATCCAAACAGATGGTCCGTTAATGTTCCCATATGGGATAACATTGGCATTCATTAGCAAGTTTTTTATTGATTGTCAGACGTAAAACTGTGAACGACATTATGGATCGGTGTAAACAAATCTAATGCAGATTGAAGTATCGTCGATTCCAGGCAGTTTAGTGCTCTCTGGCGGATTTGACATGACATTATGGCAAACATACTACATCAGGACAACACCTGGGATGACAAATGAATGAATCGCAAACTAATGATGCTTAAAGGTAGCTGTTTCCGTCGTAAGTGGCCAGCATGTGGGAAAAGGAAACGGCATGGTGAAAATAGTCATAAGAAAGCGAAAAGAGGGAGCCATACTAGAGACTACTAACGGAACTATCATTGGAAATTTTGGCATTGTCACTACCCTAAACTCGACCATCAAACCTGTCCCCACCAAGATTCATCCAGTGCTAGTGAAATGCCACAATGTCTGAACTCTACAGTGAGTGAATTCAAATGGCGGAATTCTTTCACATGAGGCATGGCCTAATCCATAACGGAGAGTGAGAAAAAACTTTTGTATTTCCTATAGACCAGCGCAGATTTAGTCAGGCACTGGCAACCCAAAGACCTCTGAATATTGCAAGACTATTCATTGTAAGATGTTGGGACTCACTTGGACTTTCATGGGATTTGATGTTGACCCTTCATGACCCACCATATTTGATATTCTAGACGATCACAAAACATTTATATCACTCCAAATCTAATCAGAGAGAGAATGACTACGGCATATACCATTTTAAAATTACTCACTGATTACGATTTGAATTAAATCAGGCTAGTTCAACAAGATAGGAACCCGCGGGGCCCATACGTCCGTGATGTGATCTTATTAATCATCAAAGCCCACGAAACGACATGTGCGTACATGATACCTGTTTCTGTACCAACTGCGCATCCTTTGTGTTGACTCTGCCACCTCCCGACACCCTGTGCCTAAAGCCTGAGCGGGAGAGGATACCTGGCTCCTCCTACTGACACGCAGCAACATGGACTGCTATCAGTGCCATCAACCACCGCCTGCGTTGTAAGACGAAAGCCAGAACCCAACACTCTGAGGCTCAAGCGTCTGTTCTCCTCACTGCTCGTCTCACTGCTCGTCTCAACTTGCTCGTCTCAACTGCTCTGTCTCCACTGCACAAAAGTACTCACTGCTGACGTGCGTCAAACTGTTTGTCTTCGTCCTGGTCTGGTTCCACAGTTGTGCTTTCCTGCTCGTGTTTTCCTCGCTCAGCACCCTGCTCCCTGCATTGCTTGGACTCCCGTCTCCGACCCTGCTTGCCATACGCTGCGCCTCGCGTTTTGGTCCTGCCTCTTTGCGTGCCCTGCACGGTGGACCCTGAGCTGCACCGCCTGCACCCAGCTCTGCCTCATGTAGCTACTGTTCATTTTGTTTGTTCCTGTCAATAACCCCGTGTGTAACTGCCCTGAGTCCTGCACCCTTTTGTTGCCGCCTCCCTACCACACATCACGACAGAACAATCTGGCCCCACAATGGACCCAGCAACACGCGGGGCCGACAAAACACAACAGAAGACCGCAATGCCTTGCAATCACAGGGAAGGTCCTCCCCCTGCCTGCCCTGCTTACCTGCCAACGGATGTCTTGTGCCCAGCTGGTCCTGGTCTTGTCTTCCTCGCCATGTCTACGCGAGAAAAAGAAACGGGGGTCCGGTGCCAAACCGAGCGAATGGTTGTTTCTGGCTCGCTGTACCCCAAAATTCTTACTAACTATCACAATGGATCCCTCATGATCTTCAAGCCACCTCTTTACGGACATGTTGGTTGGCTCCACTGGACCCTTTGTCTTTCGTCCTGGGTCATTCCTCATGCTGAATACCAACCTCAGTGTCACCGACCGTTGTAGCTCCTGCGGACCCGCTTTGTCCGACCAGGGACACCTTAAACGTGTCGGACGTCGCAACCTCATCTGGACTATTGTTAGAGTTTCAAACGGATACCTGTTCGTATTCCGTCCAGGGACCCAACATCCATCATGTCCTTTTTGTTTATCTGCTGCCGATGTATGGACGCCGATGGAACACTGTTCCGCGCGCCCAGGACTCTGGTGTCGGGGGCTCGTCGTGCCTTCTATCGTCCTCATCGGCCCGTAGTCCGTGAAAACTATGGCAGCGGGTCCGCTGGAGAGTCTACCCGTCGGGGGACCGATAAGACTCATCATTTCCTGGTTTTTATCCGAGAAAGCCGAGGTATACTCCGAAAGGGACAACCGTACTTTCGCCGCATAAAGAACCATTCGTTGTGCCTTCTTGCCCTGGTCAGAACCACTGGCAGACTCCGCTGGACACAGTTCTCAGTCCAGGGACCGTCCCCGTCATCCTGCATCCTCGTCTTCTCCTGTCTCTGCTTCCTCGTCCAATGAGCTCCTCGCCTTCTCCTCGCCCTGCTTAAAAAAAACTGCTCCCTGCTCCTCGCATGATGATCTGTTACACCAACTTTTCCAGGACATTTGGTTTTACTTTTTGTACTGACAATCCTCAATTTCTGCCTCCCACTGAGATGTACTGTGCACTACTTAAGGGAGCTGGCCCTTTCCCTTCCTCATTCCAGAAGGGCCAATCCTACGCCGCTTTACCAAATAAAGGGCTACCGCGCCGCACCAATGCCCTGTCCCTTTGCTCTGGACCACATCTTCAGGAAAGCAGCATCTTTCAGAGGATCTGAGTCTCACCATTAAAGAAATAAGAGAGGTCATCCATTTGTAGACATGGGATGGAACATGAAGGTGTGATCCCAGGGTACTATAAGCAGAGGCTCGTGAAGAGAGTGAGAGTGGAATGTCTCCAGCAACCGTCCCCTGTATGTTTCACATCACAGATTGTCAGTGGACGAGTGGTGTCCTGTGGTGAGTGGCTCAACCATACACCCATACTTTAAAGATGAAAGTTTGAGCTTTGGAATCTTTGTTAATAATTGCAGGTTCAATTAGGAAAAGTTTTATCACCTCTTTTGAGACACTTTAATGAAGATTAGTTTAGTCATATACATTTCAGCACAATTTTACTTCTCCTTTTAACAACTGCAATTTGATCCTCAAGTTTCATACTTCTTTATCCATTGCAGCTTAACCTCTGTAACAAAGCTACAGTAATGAATGATTTCAACTTTTTTACCCAGCTTACTTATCTCAGTCAGTCCTCATATGTATATATTATATAGTCAGATATATAGATTATATATAATATATAATATATATTCTATATATATAATACCAGCACACCACAACATATAATTCTATATACATAATATCATGTGTATATATACACAATATTTAATTCTGTGAAAGTCGCTCAATACAAGCTCAAGATCCTAAAAGCATGCTAATTAGCACTGGCTTGGTCTGTGTTTGCTTTGAGATTATCTCCAGCCGTTACCAATGTTAGGCTCCATCTCGGTTGCCCTGTGTCCCCGACTACCGCTGCAACCATTCATGATGTAGACAGAGGAGGCGCACACTAGTCGCCATCTTGATTCCATCAAACAGGGGAGTTTTTTTGACAGTTTGTAAGGCAGGGTGACCCTGCGCCACAAAATCACTACTGTTGCAAAGATTTTTGGTCTTGTTTCGAGATGTGTTTCCTATAATGAGCTAAATGGGGTGGGTTTTTTTTTACCCAGCAAGGACAAAAGAATGAAAATTATAGCACTGGCTATAATCCTGCTGATTTAGCCATGTTTTGGGATTTTGTTTCCGATGCACTCTGTGTCTTAATATGCATGTCCCTTCATTAAATAATAAACAAACAATACTCAAAAGATTCACTTCAAATGCCCCTTATTTCCGCACACATTCCTTTAACACGGTCAAAACTCTGTTCCGCCTCACATAAGCAACACCTTCTGCAACTAATTACCTAACATGGAACCATGACAACCTACAGGAACTAAAGGTACATTTTGGCATTACAATCCATAATTTTCAGATTTTGTATTATGTTTCAAGGGTCAAAAACTTACATGTCCTTCATACTTTGTACATTGTCCTAGGCTCAAGCTCCATAGCAAGAAGCCTTGAAATAGTTTGTTTAATTATTTTTTCTGCTGCCATAATGTTACTTCTCGTTTGTCTAGACTGTAAACTCGTAAAGAAACACGCAGTACTGTCCAAAATATCCGTACTGAATCAGTTCATTGGTTATTTTAAGCATTTTGTTCTTAGATTAATAACCAATCTTCTCATTAAAGGTGTGTGGAAAAATCTCAATACTCTGTGCAATAACCTTCGTTGACTGCCCTGTATGACATTAGTCGTAATGCAACACCTTGAAAAGATTAATGATTTTTCTGCAAAACGACACGTGAAGGATGAAGGTTTTTCTCTCACCATAGGAGATTAATTGATTCAACTTCAACTCTATTCATGGTGTGTGTGCCTCAACTTTTGACCTAAATCTCTTCTCTGTATATTATTGCCACTTTTTGGACTTCTTTCTTTGCTTTGTTTAACCTCCTCTCTTTTGAAAAACTGCCACCATAGTCCTCTGGGACATCTCCTGTTCTGAAATCTCACCGCCAAGTCCCAATTCCCAAGGAACTGCTCATTTTAAGAAGCTTTTGGACAAGATCTATGGGAAGATACACGTTATTCTTACACCTTTTTATTCTACACTGCATAACTATATAATTAGAAACTATTACAATTTCCGTATGGACGCTTACAATATGAGAATTAGCCCAATATCTCCTTTCTGCGTATTGCATTTTCTAATATTAGCCTTCTTATAGCCTGCAGCATGAAAGTCAGCAATAACCACAGTTTTTAATGGTAATTGTGGGCAAGGATTAGACATATATTTATTTTCCCCAGAGCATAATAAGAAAAGAGAGGGAAGAGAAAGTTCAGTCCAGAGCGTTTAAAAGAGGGGATGTTTTAGCAGAACATTGTACTACAGTAAGAGTACCGGTTTACCTCAAAATAATATGACTTAAGAAGAAGTACTTGACTAAGAAATTACTCACATAAGAGTACAAGAAGTATTGGGGAAACCCACTACAAACTGCTGCTCTTCCAATTACTATGGGAAGAGTAGCAGTTTGGCCCTAATTTTATAAATCAATCAAAAATACTTTCAAAGCAAATGTTCACAGCGTGGCATAAATGTATCAATCTTGCTTTTATTTTACTTGTATATGTTTATATTGAAGAATAAAAAAACTGCACTCCTCCAAGCAAAGCAATAATCACTTTATAATAGCAAATGTTACACAGTGCACCTTTAATTGTTAACATCACGGTTTCACTTTTGGATTAAACCTACTGAACTAATATACTCAATTAGGAGTAGAAGAAACATGTATTTAAACTACTCCCAGAGGTACAGTTTTATTTCTATTTTATTTAACTGAGCAATACTCACCTCTGGCTCTCAAGCACAACCTCAACAATTTGTGAGTTTGTGCTTGATACTATGCTCCTAAGTGATGGTCCTGGCTGTGAGTAAACACTTTGAAAGGATGACGTTTAGAACATGGTTATGGTTAGGATATGTGGTCCCGTCCAACCTGACTGTCCTAGCACTAACCACATAGCACACACATTTGCTCAGACGGACTTTTTCATCCGCAGCTGGAGAATCATTTGAGTTTTTTTGGGTACGTCTTCCTCAAACAGCAAAACCGCACATGAGTTCGCTGCAGGCTCTAACGTGAGCAAACAATGGACATAAGAAGACTGCAAACATCAAGAGCAGAACTTGCCACCAAGACCGAATTCAATATTTGTCTCATTATTGGTGAGGTTTCCAGTGAATGTGCCAATCTCACTGCCCCTCCTACGCGCTTCTTGCAGGTAGAGGGATGGGTTGCCAATATATTAGTTAGAACTTTTTAGGAGAGACATGGCGAGCTCTGTAGTTCACAGAATATCATCATATAAGTACCCATACCTTGTAAAGGCCCTATACCGATTGTAGTTGCCTGCCAATCAGGGACAAACGGATAAATAATAGCTTTTTATGAGGAAAACTGAAAAAAAAAAAACAATCACAGGAACTGAAAACATTGCAGAGTTCTACAGATTTAATGAACAAAACACAGACTCAAATGTGATTCCTGTTTGTAAATGATAGTTTGACCAATGAGTGCTTTCGTTTTTGCATGCCTCACTGAATAACAAATCTGATTGCACGATTGCACGAAACAAATTTTGGCTCTGGCTTGAGATGTGGCACAGGGCTTGGGGACCAGACTTATATCCCTCTGTAAAAAAATACAAGGCAATTTCATTCTGGATTTGCCAGCAATAATGTCTTAAACGGGAAAAAATGTGCAGATCCTATGACTTAAGCCCAGTGCCACCCCAATCTGCCTTTGCCCATGGGAAGCTGGTGGAAGGTGTGGCTCTGTAGCAGCGTATGTTTTGATCTGGTGCTGGGAAGTAAAGCAGAATGAGCTTTAAGTGAGTCTCTTATTTGGGTTGCTAGTTTCAATGCTGAATCCAGTTGATTTAACACTTAAAATGACTTGATATGTGGTGGATGATGGCTTGGTGCGTAATGGGTCTTTTAACAACTTAACACCCAAAAACATGTGTTCTCACTCCTCAGTGTATGACAGATAATGACACCCCAGGCTCAGTTGTGACCGTGTTAGCTGTAACAGGTCTCCTATATTTATATACACATTTACTACATTCATTCAAATTTGTGCAGTATATGGGTGAATTGTAAAATACTACTTGAGAATTATAGTAGGCAGTGCTGGGTCCAGCCTGTATGCGCTGATATACGAGGCACAGTAACTCAGGACCTCCAGAGGCTTTCTCCTTCTCTCCATTCAGAGTTGTATTATACTGTAGAGCTGAGGGCTGCAAGGGGCCGTGTAAGAATATAATGAGCTCAAATGATCTGAACATAGGCTATTGTACTGCTGCCACTGTAATGTACTGCTATATATGACAACAGACATGTTCCAAATTAAATATTAAAACAAAGGAAGGAGTACAATATTTCATTTATGTGTATCCTATTACAGATAAGCTTAGTCCAATGGGTCGTGTCAAAACCGCTTAAAATCATATAAACTTGCAAAAGCGAGAACGCTTAGTCCAGTGATTGGGTCATGGCATCAAAACTAACTATTCAATCAACCGATATCACTTTATTTGTCTACGAGGGGCATTGAAGCACATTGATCAGTTAAAATACAACAATAATGACAAGCTTAAACAGAGGCATCAGATCCACTGTCAGGCAGTTTTGAGGAGATTAACGAGCCTCAAGACAAAAGTGTCCCTCTTTGTGTCCTGCAGCATCACAGCAGCCTCCAGGGGAGCCAGGTGAACTCTGGAGACTCACCAGGAAATCCCTTTTTCTAGCCTTACTCCATTATTTTAATTTTTTATTTAAGGAAATATATTATCAATACGTAAAACTAGGAATATGAACATTTTATCTTATCTGTATTTATTTTTTTACATACGTCTATTTCAGATTTGCTTTTCACTTATACAATGGCTATGATGCAACATTTCTGTACCAAAACATCCTTGGGTAAAGCGACGCATTCATGACAATCAAAGCGCGAAACACAGCAATGACACTGACAACAGTCCGTGTCTTGCTCATGGGCACACAATAAAGCCTCAGAGACAAACTAACACTACAACAGCACCATGCCAAATGTTGTCCTCCATGTCCAAATACTTCCTGTTTTTTCTTGATAAAGCGGACGTCCTTGGTGTGCAGAATATGCTCGCCAGTCCAAAAGGACGAGAGAGATTTGTGAGGTGAGAGCAGACGGCGCAACACACATCATGCTAGCTAGCGATGAGACACATCAAGCTAGCGGGGTTTACCACAAGTGCTGCCAGCCGCGCATGGTGCCCGCTCCGATAAGCATTTGCACCTTGTTTTATGAGGCCATTAACACAAGGCCTCCATGGGCATCGAGGGAGAGCAGGGTGAAGGCACAAGAACACAGGGTCTGTATACCTCATCACACGTCCTTTGAAACCCAGGCAAAGTCAAGGTGCCAGTTAGTCAGATGTGTTGTGCTGTGTTCCTTCTTGGTAAATACAAAGTTATCAATGTTTTGGGTTCTAATGCTTTGTATGTAACATGTAACATGACCTAAGTCTCTCCATGGCCTTGGTCCAAAAGTACATCTCTGACATTGTTAGTGTCATATGAACCATCTCACACTTTGAGGACTTTCAGGGACCGGCCTCCTGTTGGTCCCAGAGTCAAGACTAAATATGGAGATCATGTTTTCAGTTTTCTGCAGCTAAAACCTGGACCAGTCTCCCTGAAGATGTGAGACAGGCCTCTACTTTGACAATGGTTAAATCCAGCTCAAAACGTTCTGTTTAGCTGTGCATATGATTGAAAAGGTTTTATTCTGCACTCTACTGTTTTAATGGTAATATTTTATAATGATTATTTGTGATTATTTATGTTTTGATTTGTGTGATTTTAATGTCTTTCTTATTCTGTAAAGCAATTTGAATTAACCTTGTGTACAAATTGTGCTATACAAATAAAGCTTGCTTTGCTTTGCCTTACCTAGTCTGTCTCAGCACAACAGGTACAAGTCATCAAATCCTGTGCAGGGCAGTTTGAGGTGAATAATAGCCCTCAGGACAAAAGTGTCCCTCCTCTCTGTCCTAAAGCCCAGGAATCTCAGCGTTGTCCAGGGGCAGCCAAGAGAACTCCTGTAGACACCAACAGTTAACCCTCCCCCTAGCCTCACTCTGACTCTGCTCCTTTGTTTCGGTCAGTGATGAGACCCACCATTCTCTCTGGAACATCTTCTACCATATTTTGTGTAGAAAAACTTTAGAATTCTAGGGCTAGTTGGCAAGCCTAGCTAGCACCACGCATAGCCATCATGGATACAGGATAAAGAAACTGCACACAATCCAATAGTCCTTAACTTCTGTCCTTTGAACTGTGCATACAGCTCTTCTCAGTTGGTCGAAGTCCCAAAGTGTTAAGTTTTTAATTTAAGATAAAAATGTTGCTCAGTGTGCCAGCCAGTTTGGCCACAAGAGCAGCCAACCACGACCATTGGCATCACGAAATTAGAAGGTTAGGAGGGTGTTTCTCGTAGTGTATCGACAGTAGTGAACATGACACATACCAGTTTGACAATGCCAATTCTTTGTGTGAGTTAATCAAGCACCACAAAATCCTGCATATATTATATTAGTGAAGTGGAGCGCCACATACAAGCGACAACCTTTTCGTCTCTGTGCACCCTACACCCTACAAACATCAAAAATAATGTTTTTTATTTTGTCATGTCATTAAAATGAGTGGTATAGAACATTTATATCATATAAAGTATCAGGCTGTGTGTGAGACTATTCAAACACTTCACTCCTGAGTCTGTAGGCCTATGGATCATCAGTAGGCAGTGGCGGTGGTGGCAGTTTGTGAAGAAACAGGAGAAACAGAAGTTTCTCTAACATGTTGGCAATAAAGGGATGTCCATTCAGAACAGATTTCCATCCATGTTAGTTACCTGAGACTGTTTAATAATATGACTTCATTATCCAGTTACTATTGTGTAAATTAGACAAGTTTTGGCCAATGTACGATATAGTTTCCAATGTTACAGTTTACCTTGTTTTAATGTCACATCTGCTGCCCTTGTCCAACCAGAAGTGAAAATAAATGATAAACTTAAAAATAGAAACAAAATAGAGAAAACTGGGCAGATCTTTAATTGGGTTAACTATGTTTCTGTAAAATGTAAGCATATGCAGGAATGTGAAGCAGGAATATGTTTTGGAAAATAGTCTACGGTGGTCCATTTAAAGGTACTGTATGTAACGTTCTGGAGGTGCCATACTATTGAATATTATAGCCGTTAGCACAGCAGGAACAGGTCCTCCTCCAGCCACATTAGAGGTCAGGTTTTGTGGAGATGCAAGCTTGCGCACTGTAAGGACGCATTCTGTTGTTTTTTTCAATGCAATAAAAAACAAAACTGGTGGTTTTTAAAGTGTTTTGTGATACATATTCATGTTTCACTATGACTTAAGTGTGCTGAGATAATCCCTAAGTAAGTGGGAAGTTTGTGAATAACAGTCACATAAAACAGGAAGTAGCGTTGATGCTGATGACCTATTGTAAAGGAGTTTTCCATCCAGAACATAATTCCATCTGTGTTATTTAGCAACAAAAGACATTGTTGTCATGGAATGACAACAGGTAAATAGACAACTTTGGCATGTGTAAAGTGTGGTTCAGAGTTACAGTTGACCTCTTATGTCACATCCTCTGCCCAAGTAACCAGAAAGTAAATAATAAACTTAAGGTGATTGGCTGCAGCCTTCCAGCTCTCCAGGACCTGTACGCCTCCAGGACTCGGGGCAGCAGGTCGTATAGCAGCTGACACTTCTCTATCCTGACATGGACTATTTCAGCCACTCCCCCTGGCAGGAGGCTACGGTCCCATTAGACCAGAACCTCTTGTCATAAGAACAGTTTCAGTTTCTTCCTCTCTGCTGTTTGTCTCATGAACACTTCATAAACCTGCACTAAACTGGTCACTTTATAACACTGGTCACCGCTCAATAACCCCATGTTGCACTGTTCTGATGCTGCTGTTGTATATATTTTTCTACCTCTAAGGTTATATCTTATTTTATTTTTAAGCATATCTTTTTAACTTGTGCATGCCCTTATTTTGTATTTGTATTTATTCATTGTTTTTGTATTTGTTTTATTCAGTGTGTTCTATGGCTGCACTTTATCACCAAAGTAAGTCCCTAGTCATTGAGCTGTGCTCACTGGCCATGGCAATAAAACTCTTCTGATTCTGATTCTGATTAACAGAAATGTTCAAATTAGGAAATGCCATATTTTTAACTGTGTTAACTGGCATTGTGGAGCAAAAAGCTAACTTTATCCCTTTAATTCCTTGGTTGTTTTTTAAAAGTTTCAAGATGAATATATCTACATTTGTTGGTGCTTTTTTGCTTTTCTTTAAATCTCTTCCATATTTTTTTCCTTCACATCCAAAGAGATTATCATGGGACCAGTTTCTTTTACAATGCTTCTCTCCCGCTCTAATTATTGTCTCTCTACTCACTTAATGGGGCTAAAGTCAGCATTATATATCTTATTAAAATGTCTCCAAATATTTGATGAATTATGGTGCAAATCATATTTAAACCAAGGGGGGGGGGGCGGTAACCTTTACTCAGCTTACACACACGACGCTGTGATTGGCTGGGCAGGTAGCTGTGGGGCGCCAGTCTCTTGAGGCCAAATCCCAGGATCAGAGCCAATAGTGCCCTCATAAAGGTTCCTCCTAAAGTTTAACATGAGCACTTAATGTTACAGGTGTGTAAATGTTAAAGGGTTCGGAGGATTACTACCCATTTTCATGCAATAAAGCGGTAAACCCTGATAACTGTAGAAATTAGGTCTTTTAAAATTGACTTTTTATTTTAACAGCTCCGCTGATGTAGACCAAAGCAAACCCATTAACAAAATATTAAAAATAAAAAATAAACCTCGAACTTTTTACTGCCCAGCAACACATGAGCTTAACCACGTTAAGAGCAAGATATGTGGTGGAAAACCATGCTCCTGTTATTAATATTTGGGCGTCCCCTGGCTCAGTTGGTAGAGTGTTTGTCCCCTGATCCAAAGGTTGCAGTTAAAATTTTGCTCTCAATGTAAACATCATTGGTTGAGCGTGTCAGATTTACTGACCCAGAGGTTGGCAGTGCGATTCCCAGCTCCTACAGATGAATGCTGTTGTTGTGTCCTTCAGCAAGACCCACCTCAGCCCCAGTGTCCTGCGTGGCTGCGTGCACTGGTGTATGCGTGGGTGAAAGTTTGTTCATGTAAAGTGCTTTAAGTATCTTGAAGGTGGAAAAGTGCTATCTAAACTGTGTTTATTTACCATTTTTTACCATTTAACAATATTTGAGTCCGAGTCATTTAGAGCAGTGGTTCTTTTTTCCCTCCAAGTAATATTTTGGTTTCCACTAGATCTTAACCAGAAATGTCTAATGTTGAAATTACAGCAAAACTGATACTGAAATCAGCCTCATGTACCACCAGAGGCATCAGTGGTACATATACCACAGTTTGAGAAACACTGACTTAAGCCCATGAGAGCAGGGGCTTCTCCTCTGTTTCAGGAAACATTTACTAGGTACATAGAAGATGAGCACACCAACCAAAGACGACATGTGAGCAATCACCATAGCTGACATCTGGACTGCACTGGAATTATCTGAGTGTGATGAATAGTTGTTTCTGTTTGTACAATTAAACATAATTCTCAAAATGAAAACTGAAAAAACAAAATAAACAAACAAACAAAACAAGTATTTAAAAAAAGCCTCTCTCTTGATGCACCCTTTACCGTAACTCCCAGTCGCCAAACAGCCCACCTGCCTCGGTAAACACGACTCTGACACCTCTGAAGTGAGCAGCTTGCTTGATTAGCAACAAATCAACAGCCTTCCTCTGGTTAGCCAAGTGTGAGGAGATACGGGCCTCTTGCTCGCCGCACATAGACACAGAGCCTGTGCAGACTAATCGTTGCACTACCGACATATTGAAATTCAGACAGGCTGAAGTTTGCCATCTGCTTCTTCTCCCTGCCGACGATTCTGCCATAAAATGCAATAATGTTTACTCTTTCCTCTCTGCGCGCCTTGGTCTGTATTTCAATCTCCCCAGCTATGGTCATGCACCCGGGACTGACCGTGAATTGAAAAATAACAATTCAGAACTCTGCTCCCTGTAGAGGTGAGGGAAGGTGTACGAGGCAAAACAGACAAATGTTTTGGGAAGTCGCTAAACACATGCTCCAAAAATGTGTATTCAGAATAACAATTTTTAGCAAACTTTTTCCTGTACTTTTTTCATTTGGTGGTATTCAGAATATAGTTACTTGGCTTCAAACTGGACAGTATTAAAGCCCCACTGTGTATCTTTTTAGACTAAAAGTAGACTAAAAATAAAAGCACGTTTTCCTTTGTTTTTTTAGTGCACTGGAAACTTAGGAACACATGCGTCCTCACTGTGACTAAACTTCACAAACCTGACCTTTATGTGTCCTGAGTTTTCCACAGAAATCAATCATTTCACAGAATGGTATAAAACGCCTCTATCCTCTGTGAGGAATGTACAGTAGCAAGTCGAAGTTTTAGCTTTCTATTTCCACAGCACCTTGAGAAAGTTACAGACATAGTTTAAAGGAAGTTTTAAAGAGTATGCACTTCAATGAGGGTAATGTGTTTATGGATCAACTGTGAACACATAACATATTACCATTTATTCTTTTGAAAGTGCTATATTGGCCAAAAACAATGCATTAAAAGTGTTTAATTTTCTCACACCAGCTCCACCACTCCCCCCTTCAGAGCGATTCACGACACAATCAGCTGCTTCCCCGTAATGAAACTACTGCACATCGCGCTCAGTTTTGTGAGCTGTAGTGTTTTGTTTTGTATCTTGCTTTTGTATATTTATGAAAAATGGCCGCGCAGGAGCATAGGTGATGATGGATTGTGTGGGCTGAGCCTTGTTAAAGAGGTGCGGGCTCGTACAGCTCATCATCATGAGGGCCGGAGTAGTGCGGAACTGATTGCACCAGTTAATCAAACATGCATGTACGACATATAAAACCTTTTCGGGCATGTTTTGGATGAGGGAGCAACGTTATAACATAGAGAATAGTTTCCGAAAAGTTGATTTAGCCTAATACCCCCTATGTAAAGAAAAGTAAAAATGTAAAAAAAAAAAACTGTAAAAAACTGTAATTAGTGAAAAAATAAATGTACAATAAACAAATGTGTACTAATATTATGTTCAGCGCCACTGAATGTGAAATTATTCTAAGTATTCAGAATACAGTCGGGCTATGGAAAACACTCACAAAATACATTTTAATGCGGGTATTCAATTTTTCTGTAACTGTATATATTTTCTTCCCATCACTGATATAGCTTTATCAAATCTTACATACACATCATGCGGATTCAATACATGGACTCAGAATGATTGGGTCTGACTCAGAAAAATGGTTGGAGATGGGGTAAAAAGGCCTAGGGAAGGGTGGAAGCATCTGGGAGGTGGAAACAGAGAGGCTAGAATGACATGTTTTTACTATCTGTCGGGTTTTTCACATCTGTTCCAATCAGATATGTCATGAATGCTTGAACGCTCAAAGGCTGTTTGAGAGAATCAACACAAATAGGACAGAAATTCGACTGCAAGATTATTGAAACTGAATCGAAATCACAAACCGAATCGTCGCTTGTTCTCTGGCAAACATATTAAGGGGGCAGTACCTGATTTTTACTGTCTTCAAATTCAAATTTTAAACAGTTTGCAGTGATCCAAAGATATTCCTCACTTACCTTATGCATTTCAAGCATCCTAATTCCTCATTGCAATGGATTTTTAAGCAGAGTTTTAGCGTGACAGTAAAGCTAACAAAAAACCATCTACGAAAAAAAAAAAAAAACATCCATAATTAGATGCAGACAGTACACAGCTGACACAGATTTTGACCTCCAGATCTGTTTATACAATATACATGTACTGGGGCAGGCTAAGTTTATGGCAAAGGGAAACCATTATAATCACATGAAAATCAATTTACATATGAAAAACACTGCAATTACACAGGTGGAATTTGACATAATGTGACAATTCTCTATCTAATCACGTCTTTCTTTTATAAGGGCTAACCAAAGTGTGGCAAAGTGTGTGTAAAGGAGACTTATTACGCAAATTCAACTTTTAAGAGCTTTTAACCATGCTACAATGCCCTGCCCTCGTCATTGACCCTCTCAAAGTTGCACTGAGAGTGATTCGTGCATGTTTGAGTAATTCTCCTGTATTTAAGACGCCGTTCCTCTGAAAATTCCCCACCCTCTGTACTCTGTTCTCAGGTTTTTCTTTTTGTTGATACAAAAATTCAATGGTGTTGCGCAGCCAAAAAAAAAAAAAAAAAAAATATCTGCTGCTTACTTCCATTAACTGTAGTTATACATTTGCTCGCGATCCAGAAGACACTTTATCAATACTTTATGAGTCTGTTCAGAGTTCTCAAACGAATATAGCTACTTACAAGGAAAAAAGCAAGAAAAAAATATCATAGGAGACTGAAAAACATGACAGATTTCTGCTAAATCAATGAGAGAAATGTCCTTTTTCTTTAAAATGATGGACGACCAATGAGCTCCAAATACAATATCATCTTGGACGTATTGTACCAGGCAAGTATCCATCGTCACATAGTCTGGCAATTTTTGTTAGTTTAGTCTTTATTTGAAAAGACATTGCACAGCTCATAAGCTCATAAAAAAACAGATTATTCCACACAAGGTTATAGCTAAATAGTTAGATTCCATATGTAGAGCCTGACTCTTATCATTTTACATCAATATTGTAATTTAAAATGTCCAGAATATAAAATGATGATCTACAAGTGTCATAAATTGTAACTCTGTAGCAGACAAAAGCATGAGGAACCTGATATTCACACAAATAGGTATGTAGGTCTATCTATCGCATCTGGAACCTTATGGCACATTGCAAATATCCACACGTAATCACTTTCAGGCACGCACACGGCTTTAGAACAGCTCTTTTCAGACAACAAAGTGAAATTTAGTGAACCCATGGGCAGCCAATCAGAGCGCTGCGTTTGGTGTTTACTTCTTGGGTTGATTTGATTCACTTTATCACAGAACACTGCTTTGGAGGAAAACGGAAAATGTAATCATTTGCCTAACAACCAGACAGTCACCAGTTCACGTCTCTGGACAGAGTTCAAGTCTCTGAGCGGTTAACCCTTAATTTCCACAGAAGTCGCAGCATACAGGTATAATTTGGTTAAAAAAAAATCAGTGCAATGCAACAATTAGACATTAAAGATCCTGTATGATGAAAAATTTACTCACGTGAGCTTTTGGCCACGTTATAACGCATCATCAAAATTTACACATTTACACATTTGATCTACATCTCCAAAGCTCAAAATGCTCTGTTTCATTTTGTGATGTCACGACGTGGTAGTATTCAAGTCAACAGTTACTTTTTACCTTTTTGTTCAGTAGACATTGGCAAATCCAGGGCTGCAATAATCCAAATGATTCTAGTGAAGGTGTATGGAGTTTAAAATCACAGTAGAGCACTTCCTATATTACCACATGACATCACAAGGTGGAACAGGGTGTTTTCTATTTGACAAAAAGAATTCTAAATATAAAAATACATGGTTCTGTGATAAACGTGTGTGAATGGAATGAAACATAACTCCAGGTTTGTTTTTGATGAGTGGCTGTATAACTTAGATCAGAAAAAAAGCATAATATGTGACCTTTAAATACAAAGTCTTCTTGATACTTTGTTCTGAATAAACCATGCATTTACCTTACTTTTAGCTCACAGTGATATAAAGGTCATCTGTTACCTGTGATATTAATAATAATCTTACCTATATTATAATAAGACAGATTTCTATATGATTCAAAAGAACATTGCACATAGAAAATACATGCATTAAACATGGAATATATTTCAAAGGAGCATCTGCCTAATAAATGAACCACACAACGCTCCGGCAGACTGGTTCACTCGACGTCTGTATTCATATATGCATTTGTTTATGATCTATAGGAGCTGTGTTGTCGGAAAAAGGTGTGAATGAATCAGGCAGATGTTATTTTGGTGTTTTTGAGAACAGCTCTGCATGTGAATCTGTGAAAAACATCCCTGAAAACCACGGCTGGGGTGAGACATCGACAAAGGAGCTGCTGATTGAAATTATACCACGAAGTCTGAAGTCAAAAGGTGACATTTAAAACATCGTACAGTATGTACATCGTGGAGTTGGCTCGTCACCCCGCACAATTCCATGGAAGTAGGATGTCAAAACCCTACTTCAGATCATACAAGTTTCATGCTGTACTGTGGAATAATAGAGCCAAAGAAACACAATGTCCTTAGAGACAAGCAGGAGGCTGGGCTCCAGGTCAAATAAAAGTCAGGTTTGTGGAGATGCAAGCCTCAGTAAGGATGTATGCTTTTTGATGCAATAGAAACGTCCAAAATGAAAAACAAACATGCTTTTATTTGAGTTTTCTTGTTTTTTAGCCACATACCACATATATGAAAAACTAAATTTAAAAGGTACTTCTTAAAGGAACTGTTTGTAAGATTATGATAGCAAATTCATAAGCACGATTATTTGTGTCCCCAGATACAAGGTAAACATGGTCAAATCAAAGATAGTTCGAACTGATAACAATTGTAATTCTAATTTATTCTTAGTAACAAAAACATTGGACATAATGACTAACTTCTTGATGTTATAATTTGGTGTTTTGGTCCCTTGACGATTATCGAATCAGAAAACAGAATGAGCCTCACACGAGTCTCTCATTTGGGTTGTCAGTTTCCATGCTGAAATCCAGTTGGTATAAGCCTAAAATGACTCTCTCTCATCTGAATCGTCACTACTGCTGCACCTGCAGAAAATTATTAATGCTAATGCAGCCTCTGCAGCTCAGTGAGTGAATTCTGGAGGTTCTGATCTGTCACATGAGGCATGGCCTGTCCATGTACTGAAGATGAGAAAAATATATGTGTCTTCCATCTGCAAATTCAGTTGTGACATTAGTACCTGTAACCTGGTCCACCACCTATTTATTTCCATGGAGATATTGATGCATAAAGCATAAACATATCATGCTTTGCTTAGAGTGTTACCTACTTCCATAGAGACACAGGTAAAACAAAGGACGAAAGCATGTTTTTTTCAGGGTGACAATAAAATAACTGCATGAATACAGGCAAAATGGAGAGTGTTAATGTCCTTTTCCAGGAAAGGTCAATATGTGTATATGTGTATATATCACATATACTCACAATGTTGCATAAAACAGGAAACTGAAACCTCTGAAAAAAACACTTCCTTGAAAAAAAAAAGTTATATAGTGCACCTTTTAAATAAGCAATAATAACAATGACATACTGAGTTAAAGATGCACTGTGTAACTTTTTTTTCTGGTGGAAAGTCTGCATGCTTTTATGCAATGAGATATTATTGCTTTTCCGAGAAATGTTCCACAGTATGGCTTAAGCTTATACGAAGAGACGGTACCCAAATCACACCAGCTTGTAGATTTGATGATACTATTTGAAATCTAGTAAGTATAGACATTTTTCTATATATTACATATTTTTGTGGTTATTGCTATTCACATGATCCTTTGGTAACCTGACTATGCAGAGCACTTATCAAAGGAATGCTGAAAATGCTTTTATGAAAAACCTTCAAAAGCCTTCATTGCTCCAAAGAAGCAGCAGACATTAAAGGTGCTGTACCTGGTCTTTACTGTCTTACAAAGCTGAGAAGCAGAACTACTTCATTTTAAATGGTTTGCAGTGGTCTAAAGTTATTGCTCACTTACCTTATGCATTCAAAGCATTCTAATTATTCACTCTATAAACTCTTTTCACAACTTTCAACAGGCCAGAGAGGAGTTATTGCCATGACAGCGATGTTGACAGCACGTCCTGATAATACAATATATCTGTACTGGGTACAGGTCCTTTAAATAGGAGTACACCAAAGCCCTGATGGACACTTGCTGTAGTTTTCTAGTGGGGGTCTGCTACCTGCTTGTTTCCATGGAGATGATAATGCTTTGATTGCTCATCTGTCTAGCATTTATTTCATTACAGATGGTTTTATTGCTCAAAAATACCTTGAAAAACATTTTGCCTGTAACAAGGTGTGGTAGCATCACCCGCTGTTCTCCATGGAGAGAGATACGGTCCATGTCATACTGTAGAATATTCCAGGCAAAGTAAAAACACAGACACTGGGGGTGAAGGGGGGTTAAGTGTCTTGCCCAAGGACACACCAACAGCATTCATCTTTGGGAGCTGGAAGCGCACAACCAACCTGTAGGTCAGTGGATCTGACCGCTCAACTCATCATGTTTATGTCGAGATCGGGATTTGCATCTCAAACCTTCAGATCACTGGACAAAAAACTCTACCAACTGAGCTACTGTCGTCCTAAGAGAAAATAAACAGTAATATATTGGAGAATTTTCCACGATGACATCTCTCTGCAGAGTCTAGTCCCCAGTGCCGTCCAATCCAATTTGCTTGTTTCAGAGACATGTGAAACGAAGGAACTCATGGGTCATCCATCATTTTAAACAAAAGAGGGTTTAGGGAGTTTGGTGCATTGCTCATTGATTTTGCAGAATCCGTGAAGTTTTTCTGTAATATGTGATTTTTTTTTCCCATTTCATTTTTCCTCGTCAGCAGCCATATTTGTTTTGATACGGCCAGACCATGCATATTTCTGATTGGCTACTCCACCTGTCAATCACTCCCATCTGAACTCAGAGATTCGCCCCTGAGTAGACTTATGTAATGTATGGAATGAGTGTGTATTCTGAATCTCAGGCAATGTCAAAACTACTTAAAAACGCAATATTAATATTCTGAATGTAATTGTTTTTTGCAGTGCAGTGTAGGCAGTCTGGCACAGCCTGAGCCCCGGGGCAGAGGAGCAGATCACTGACCCAAACCAACATTTGTGGGGTTATTGGGCTGTCACCACATTATATATGCCTCACTGCTGCTCTGTGGAGACTGTAAAGAATTATCCCAAAAATATGAATACTCAGTGTTTTTAAATGTGCTTTGAGTCAGATGCCCTTCCACATTAAACCATGTCATCATCAATGGTCCCACTCATAAAACATGTCGCCTCAGAGGACAGTAGCTCAAACACTCTGAATGCACAACTATACAGTCAGCCAATTTTTCCTCGAATGTTCCACAGAATGACATTAAATGTATCTCTCTTCATGGAAACAGCCAGCTCACTTAAAGACTGTAAGGTTATCAAGTATCTTTGCTGTATTAAAAGTGCAAGATATTAATTATTATTCAGTTTTAATTGATTCCTTGTTTTATTTCAAGTTTGTGCCAAGAAAAAAGCACCTTTTACGTACTACATATGTAACGCAACAGAAAAGCAAATGTTTCGAAAAAGAAGAAAAACGTATTGCTTTTGATATGTACATTGATCATGTACATCGGCTCAACAAATATTTACATATAGCAAAATAAGTTACACGCCCACAAGTTAATTACTGCATTTACCAGTGTTACATGCTAAGGGCCTCAGTTATCTGTACATTATTATTACATATTTATTCAGTCATCTCTCTTTGAGGAATTCCGTCAGGTTTTTGCTCCACTTTTAGCATGTTTAACTGTTAAGGATATGAGCAAAAGCTTGATAAATGAGGCTCTAAACGTGTTATACACATCGCATATCTGACCTATTTACTTAAAATGTGGGTCTGTGGATCTGACCCCAGTGATGTTTATGTCAAGAGCAAGATTCAAACCTCTAACCTTCGAATCACTGAGCAAATACTCTACCAATATCTAATTTCTGTTTGATTTGTTTTGAATTATGACTTAATTTTAAAAATCCAACATTCCTCGTCTGTCTTTTAAAGCAATTTATGTACAAGAAGTGCATGAGGTAAGACTGTACAGTGCCTTTAACATCAATGGTCTTTTCCCTGCGCACTAAAATATCTTCACATAGAAAGCGCAGAGCCACAAAACACTGTTGCCGTGACAAATCCCAGCACTGCTCCTGTCAGGTCCTGTCTAATTAAAACCCCCTCCGGTCCCTGGACTCCAGAGCAGCTCCAGTGATGTTTACCTTTTCTAATGATCCCTCAGACTCTGCGCTGAGTAAATATCTCCTCGCGCACTTCCATTTGTCCAAGTCTGAAACGCTCACAAACATACCCGGGTTTGTCTCATGGCCCGGTGGACAAATTCAGCTGTTTGTAAGTTATTGTTGCGGCGTAAGCGAAGATTTGTGAGCTTATGGGTGTGTGCTGTGTAAAGTTTGTAGATGGAGGACCAAAGAAAAGTCAGTCTCAGTTCAATAAGCGGGAATGAGTTTGGTAGGGAGGGACACTTGCTGGCTAGTTAGATGGTTGCTAGATCAAGCAAACTGTATCCTTGAGCACGACTTAACTATGTGCGTTTCATTTGCTGGCAGTTTGAGAAGCTAAAAATCACTGGAATCAACTCATTCTGTCATTGTTTCTTTGAGCAAGACACCTATCAAAAGTACCCAAAGGTAAATTTAGTAGTTAGTATGATATAACACTTTCCCAATTGCCTCTACTTTTTTTTTTTTTTACGTTACTCATTCACTCTACACTTGGTAATGGTAAGGTAAAAGTAGCCATAGCTGCCTTGGTGTAGACAGAAGCAAGACTGCCAATCTGTGCCATCGGGCCCACCAATCGCGGGCACTCACACCACATTCCACCACAAGCCATTGCTGAACATAGTGGTACCAAGCCGGGTCCTGCTTAGCCTCTGAGATCAGACAAGATCGAGCACTGAGGAGCAGGTATCTCAAATATAAAGCGATGGTTTTGCAGTGAGCCACTTGCCTGCGACTTACTGTGAGGTTGCTATGCCATTGAGTAAGACGCTTCAGTCAGGTCTTGTCTATTTAAAAATCCCCACTAGTCGCTGGACCCCAAAGCTCAAAAGACGTTTTCCTTTTCTAATGATCCCTCCGTCTCTGCTCTGAGTAAAAGTCTTGCGGTGCGCTTCCATTTGTCCAAGTCTTGAAACACTCACAGACATAAGACCCGGGTTTGTCTCATGTCCCGACAGACAAATTCAGCTGTTTGTAAGTTATTGTTGCGGCGTGTGTAAGATTTGTGAGCTTATTGGGGGCATGCTGCTGTGTAAAGTTTTGTAGACAGAGAAACAGAAGAGAGTCAGTTTCTGTTCAATAAGCAAGAATGAGTTTGGTAAGGAGAGTTATTGAATCTTTGAGCAAGACGCTGTCGTATCTAGCCATTCATGACTGTGTGGTTTTTATTACTGGCGGTTTGAGACGCTTAAAAAAATCCACAGAATCATTTCCCTCTCGTAATTGTTTCTTTGAACAAGACACCTATCAAAGAGTGAAGTTAGTAGTTATTATGACAAATCAGGCAATAAAACAACAAAATATGCATTAGTCTTATATAGTACATTTCCCGGTTGCTTCTGCAGTTTTGTGAGTTTTTCATGCATAGTAAAAGCCAAAGTTAAATCTGTCAACTGGACAAAAGGTTGTAGGAGCAAAGACGTTGCTGCTCATCCAAGCCTCATCTTCAGTTCTCTTCTTCTTTACCTCGGCTTTTACTATGGATCAGATCTGGCTGACGGAGGGATTACACAGACCATTTTTCATGCATTACACACTCTTAGCCACAGCTGCCCTGAGGGTAGACTGACAAGGAGCAAGGCGGCCAATCTGCGCCATCACCCCTCCGACCACCACCATTCACTTGCACGCCTTGTTCATACTAGACCAGGTGGGTGAAGTGCCTTGCCTAAAGATACAACAGCAGCTTCCATTAACCACTGCTGCCCCACTGTGGTGCCTGGTATTCCCAGTGGTCTCCCATCCAAGTACTTCTCAGACATAGCACTACTATGATTGGGTATGGCAAACTCAAAGGCAATCATTTTGGAGGTGGGTCCTTTGCCTAGAACTTTCTGTGAGGTTGCTGGATCCATGCAATGTCATTGAGCAAGACACTTCTGTCAGGTTTTGTCTATTTCAAACCCACACTGGTCCCTGGACTCCAAAACAGCTCCAGCTTAAAGTGATGTTAACCTTTTTTAATGATCCCTCTGTCTGCGTAAATGTCTTCCATTTGTCCAAGTCTAAAACACTCAGAGACATAAGACCCGGGTTTGTCTCACGGCCCGGCGGACAAATTCAGCTGTTAAGTTTTTGTTGCGGCATTTGTAAAGATTTGTGAGCTTATGGCCGTGCGCTGTGTAAAGTTTGTAGACAAAGCAACAAAGCAAAGCCAATGGCTGCTTGAATCTATATGTGTCTGCTGGGGAAAACAATGAGACTGGGAGTCAGACACTACCTAGAAGGTTGCTGGAAAAATTCATCCTTCCTTGCAATGATGTTGTGCCTTTGAGGGAGACACTTCTCTACCTACATGATCAAGCCGGTGGTTTAAAAGCCCTACCCATCCCGGGGCCATTTTGGTGAAATTGCCTATGTTCTGACCTCTCCAAATTAAAATGATAACGATTATTGAATTATTATTATTGAACTATTATTGTTGACCCCCCCGAGGACTACAGATGGAAATGAACTGTAAAGCTAGAATCTGGTACAAGCATCTCATTGAGCCTAAAGTTATTGTACATTGTCCTACCAAATAAATAAATAAATGAAATGAATGAACCCTCAGTAGTAAATACACAGGTTTGGGGTCTTTGTAAAGGTAACATCCTATAGTTTTACCCTCAGGTGTCAGAATCACTGTAAGATTGTCTATATAGTATTTATACACTTTGGAAAACACATTAAAAATGATTTTTCTCATCCTCGCCTACATTTTCTTGTAAAGATGAAGGTGTAGAAAGCTGCAGTAGGTAGGTAGGGACAAAAATACACTATATTTCAACTGAAAATTTTGTTGACCTCTCACATTTCAGATTTGAGGTCAGTCTCTAAAAAAAATGAGATTTTTAAACTCATTTTGTTATTAGTGAATCCAGGAGGGGCTTTTGATGTATCCAAATGTATCCAAACCTCTCCAAATGGAGAAATTTGGCAACGTTTGGAAAAACTGCAATAACTTTTGAATACTTCAACCCACAGACATGAATGAGGCTCTACTGAAAGCTCACACTTAGAGGAATCTGTATCTGCACCGAGCTGCTCTATTACTCATGTACATGTATATAGCATATTAAAACACAATATAAAATATATATTTGTTCATAAAATATAGTCAAAACAAGTGGTATGGGTCAAAATATATATATATTTACAAACTCCACACACTGCAAACAGTAAACAAACACAAACTTCAAAATGTAAACAAATACAGTGCAAACAGCAGTGAAAAGCTCATGTACATCACACTGTACATGATTATGGCTTCTGCCTGCTTCCTTCTTCCTGTTGTGACTCCTGCCTCTGCTCCAACACAAGAGTTTCTCTAAAGTCTTTTGGTGCATACAGGGATTTTACCCTTTGATCTACAGTGTCCTTTATAGAGACTTAAGGCCTTCATAAAGGCAATGTCCACACAATGGTGAAAACATGTCTTGTACCATTTCATTGTTTTGTACAAAACCTGGTAACACCTGATGAGCACATCTGACGTCCCCCACGTGCCTAAGGAAAAATACAACACAATTAGTCACAAGAAAGTACAAAATTGAGAGGGGATGAAGTAATATTATATCATATACATATCCACAATCATCACACAAAAACAGTAAAGGACGCACAATGATGCAGGATTTACGCAGAGTGGAGTTGTGCCTCTACACTGTACTCTACTGTGTAAAGTAAAACTACTGTACTCTACATGTGTACAGTAAACCTACTGTACTCCACCTGTGTACAGTAAAACTACTGTACTCTACATGTGTACAGTAAACCTACTGTACTCCACCTGTGTACAGTAAAACTACTGTACTCTACATGTGTACAGTAAAACTACTGTACTCCACCTGTGTACAGTAAAACTACTGTACTCTACTGTGTACAGTAAAACTACTGTATTCTGCCTGTGTACAGTAAAACTACTGTACTCTACTGTGTACAGTAAAACTACTGTACTCTACTGTGTACAGTAAAGCTACTGTACTCTACCTGTGTACTGTAAAGCCAAACTATACATCGTCTTGTTCAGCTGCTCATTGGCTGTTAGTGTAAATGCTAATCTGTGTACATCTTATATTTAATGACAATAATGTAAACTGCAGAATAAAACAACACCTTTCAATCAATAGACAAATGGTCTACAAATAGTAAATATACAAATAGTCTAATTCATACAGCTAAACACAAATGTGCCAGAGCCATGGTTCCAATGCGCACTATGTGCACAGAAGTGATATATTTTATCTACAATTATGTAAATAGCAGAATGAACCAGGCTCACCGATCCAGAACAGCATCCAGTCCATCAAAAAATAAGCTCCTCCACTTCTGAGTCCACCGTGGAATCTGCCATGAACCGCTCCGGGTCCGAGTTGCCTCTGGTAAAACTTGTACAAACATCCACAGTGTCCTCGGTCGCGTACTGCCTTTGTTTTATCCGTTTCGTCGTGTTTAGAAGCAAAACTGTTGCAAAATCACAGTGCGTAATTTTACGCACGCTTTTAGCACGAAATGCCGTGATTCATTTACTTTCGTTACGCACTGGGCCTGCTGCGTCTGTTTACAGAAAACCACGGCATGTCATACATCCTCGTGTTCAGCTGCTCATTGGCTGTAAGGAGAAAACGTCACTGAATGTGTGTGAGATGTGATGGTTTGATTCTACACACGGGGAGAGTGGGACGTACACTTTCTGTCACCTGTAGCACTGATTCGCTGTCTGGGGCTCCAGTGACCCACAACCCCCACCTTATTGGCCAACCTTGGTGTCAATCAGAAGCTAGCATGTTTGTCACTGAGAAACAAAGTTGGCGCTGTCTGAAGTTTATTATGCCTGAAATTGACAAAAGAAATGCAAAAAATGACGGAGCAGATTTCACTTTCCTGCAGCAGATTGGACATGGAGGATCTAACTTATTTTGTGGACATAATTTCTTCACTGGATTATATTCTCTGGACGTGTACGGAACGAATGAGACCAATTTTGTGGGAATATACTGATCTTTGACGGAACCAGAGCCTCAAAGGTGAGTGAAGTCCAAATCCACATTTTTGGCTTTTCTGTAAAAACGGCTTTCGTGAAAAAAACGGCTTTCCTGACAGCACTGTGGTGAAAGGTGAAAATGGTTTGCATATTCAGAAAGATGAGAGCCGTAGCTTTCATTTGATGTGTAGATTGTTTGTGTGGGTGACACAGAGGTGAATGTACGTTGCTGAAAAGGCGACGGCCCGCGCGCGAGCTGCGTTCCAGACAGGAAGTGAGCAAGGGCGTGCTTCTGGCTCCATTAGCTCCAATTCATTTTACATTGAAAAAACTGTCAACCCTCTCTCTGTAACTGCTGCTGTCAGGCTCGTCATGTTCGTATTAACCCACTCTACATGATCCTGGTGTTTTTGTTTTCTTATTGTGTCTGTACATGAAGATATGAACATTAATAACAGACAAGGCGCCTCTAAACCAGCGGTGCACACGGGAAGGGGCGTTACCTTCAACTATGCTCCTGATTGGACCTTTAGTAGCTATGATACTTGCAGTTGAAATTCCAAATATGGAACTTGGCTCCAAACTCGTCCCTATAACTGTAGACCCGATGAGCTTCATTTGGCTGGAGCTGAATCCTATGGCTGCAGACCCACTTGGACCCCCACTCACAGGGTGCATTGATTTTTAGAGGTACTTGTACCACAATTACTGTCAGTGTACACCTGGCATTACTTCAGTAACTTTTCTTGAAATAATACTTATGTAGTTTTCAGGCCCCATGCTTCTACTTCTTTCACTTGTTAAGGTAACAGTACTTGTACTCATCCCACTGTGTCTACAAGTGAGACAACAGTAAATGATTTGAACATTTGTGTTTCTGATACCACTCCTTCAGATATGAATTAGTTTTTCTCATTTATGTGGTCTATGCTTTTAAAATACCAGATTTTGTGCATTATTAAACTGCATGGTTTCTTCAGATGCCCAGTGCACACTTAGTCGTACACAGTGTACTTGCCATGTCCATGTGTGAGACTGGCATAATGCAACAGGTACAGTAAAAATGGATTTAGCTCAGAAATACTGCAGCTTTAATGAAGAGCCCAGACCTTTTATCTGAGAATTCTGTTTCACATAGCTTTATAGTCCAGTCCTTTTCCAGTAACCTGCACTCCTTCTGGTATATTATTTTTTATTATTTTTATGCAGAAATTGCCATTGATTCACTAGAATCATTTGGATAATTTCAGCCCTGGACTTGCCCATCTCCACTGAACAAAAGGTAAAAGGAGCTGTTAACTTAACTACCACTGCATAACATCACGAAATGGAGCATTTGAGGTTTGGAGATGTAGACAGATTAATAATTCAGCATTACTCAAACATGTGAATGAAACAAAACACAACTCCAGGTGTGTTTTTCATGAGGTAACATTATAGCAAGGCTTAAAGCTCACAAGTGTCAATTTTGCTTAAAATAGACCATTTAATGTAAAATAATAAACTATCTTAGACCATTTGAAGGACACTATGTAACTTTTCTAGTGAAGGGTCTGCCACCTGGTTCTCTCATGATGTTATTGCATTTCCTGGAATGTTTCACTGTATGGCATTCAGTTTCCACAAGACAAGTTGAAATTGGGTCCACGAGAATGAGACAAAACAAGATTTCTGACATTTTTTTTTTTTTTAATTTACGATTCAGTTCACAATTTTGACCTCAGAATTTTAATGTGTTTTTTTTTTAATTATTATTATTATTGTTATTATTATTATTATTATTATTATTATTATTATTATTATATTTTTATTTATTTATTTTTTCTTTGTACCACTGCTTTTTGGAACTCAGTTTCTCACGAGGTGTAACTTACCAGTGCTTTTTTTTTCTCATGTGTGCATTATCTCACAAGATCTTGAGGCACAAAATCTAGTCCCATCGTAGCATTAAACATATCAAACGTATTATTTTATTACGCTACTTGTGGAACATTCCAAGCAGAGCAAAAACATTCTCCATGGGGATCCAAAAAAAAAGTAACAAAGTAGCACTGAACAACGTTAGAAAGATTTCTATTTAAATTTGAGCTTTAATACTAGCATTCAGTTCAATTTACTGCATGTGTGTTTTTTGCAATTTCCTGATATGTTTTAAAGTGTCCTACTAAATGTACCATCTTATTAATATCTTTCTATAAATCTCCAGTTTTCAGTTCATTATCACCACGACCCTGTTGCTGTTCCTCCTCTCCGCTCTTAAGTGCTCTGATTTGCGGCCGTGTTTGGCGACTCTGGCGAGCTCCGTCTGCTCCTCCGCACTTCCATCAGGTGCAGAGGAGCCGTCCTAGTTTGTGTGAAAGTGATGTTGTGACAATATGAAATGATTTGGAACGATTTGTGTTTCTTGAGCCGCCACTTTAGATATGATTTGTTTTTTTTCTCATTTTGTCTCTTCTATCCTTTGAATCTCCCAAAATGCGTGTGCTATTCAATGCTTTGTCCTTCCAATTACATTAACAGATGTTATATCCAGACTTTTACGATTAATCTTACATGAGTAGTACCTTATTTTCTGGGCTATACGTCACTCCGGAGTATAAGTCGCATCAGCAAAAAAATGCATAATAATGAAGAAAAAACCTATACAAGTGGCACTGGGCTATAAGTCGCATTTTTTTGGGGAAATTTATTTTACAAAATCCGAGACCAAGAAAATACACATACTGCTTTGGCCTGTGAGTAAACAAACTGCTGAAACTTTATTTTTTACTTCTCACTTGTTTTTTAAATAGTGTTTTGTCAGGTAAGACTTCACATTAGTGTAAAAGACTGAACCGAAAAACAGGAAGTAGTTTTCGTGACCTTAAGCTAGACTTATAATAAACTAAAGATTTACAATATTGTTCCAGATGAAAAAAGTATCACCTTTATGGTCTTATAAATGAAGAGGAAATAAATAAGGGGAAATTAAATATGAAATGTATAAAAGAAACGAGTCAAGTAGCGCATCTCGTGGTCAACCAAGTGAACTGTAACATGTACAATCAGCCGTTACATAACACACATTTATTCAACTACATGAAGCACAGACAGAACTGAATACATGTCTTATATGTTAACGTAAGATATTAACAGTTTATCAGATAACCAAAGAATAAAAAACAAGCTTTACTCTGGATCTCACTCCAAATCACTAAATTCCACGTAGCTTTCATACTGGTACAAGCCTGGAGAGCCCTCACGCAGTTGTCAGTGTGACAATAACGAAGATGTGAAATTTCATGGCCAATGTCAATTGTTTAGAATCCCTAGCAACTGATGAGCACTGCCATTATTTTTGGGCTGATTTTGATTATTTTCTACCAAATTATGTCATTTAAATTTTCTACAAACTCACCCACAGTCTGTTTTTAATCATAAACCTGTAAGAGAGTTGTGTTGTCACATTTTGTGCAGTTATCGCTACACTAAAGTCTTCAAATATATATGAATTTAAGGCTGATAGTGGAAACATTAAAAAGTGCAAATACTGGGCCAATATATCAGCACACCAATATGTCAGTCTATCTCTACTTTTTTTCTTCTACTTACTTACTTGAGTACAACTTTCGACTACTACTATCCACCTTATTCCGAAAGTTGTCATTCGGGTTGTATTATTTTGCATGGAGATACCGATCTTGACAGCAAATAAGTTCTACAGGGACTACAAAGCCGTTTTAAAGCCTCCAGAGAATCATTGCTGTGTTGAACACTGAACATTTTGCACAGATCAACCTACTTTAAATCATATTTTAGTGGCAAAACTTTCCCCAAATTCTCCATTGAAATGAATGGGATTCTCGCGTAACCGGAAGCACCAGCACAAAGAATGCATGGTTTAGTCGCATTTAGTGGCAGAAGGAGGTGGGGTAGAATAAGGTCAATCTAACTCTGCACCGTTGTGGTCATTTTTGTGTCTTTTATAGGCATAAGAGCACACTGTTTGAAAAATCTATGTTTTAGACATGATTTCGAGTAAGCAGCATCTGTCTATTGTGAAAAAGGCACTGGTTTTGGAGACGAGGTCCTTGCTTGCAACTTACTTCAGACAGATATACTCCTCACTCCTACAACGTTTGGTCCAGTTGACAGATTTAACTTTGTTTTTTGCTATGGATCAGACCTGGACGACTGTGCGATCTGTGGAATGCCGTTGAGCAAGACACTTCTGTCAGGTTCTGTCTGTTTAAAACCTCCACCGATCCCTGAACTCCGACGCAGTTCCAGCTCAAAGTGATGTTTATATTTTCTAATGATCCCTCCATCTCTCTCATGCAGCTTCACCTGCTCATATTCCTCTGAGATATAAGTAACATATAGCAGTAGTACTTTTTTTTTTTTTTTTTTTTTTTGTATTCATTCCTTGACTGTATTTTCCCATTTACTTCATGATTACAATTATCAAGCGGACTTATTAATCCACTTCTATATCTCCACAGTGTTCAGTTCATTATCAGTATCACTGTGACCCTGCTGCTGTTCTTCCTCTTCCCCTCTTAAGTGCGCTGATTTGCAGCCGTGTTTGGCGACTCTGGGCGTGCTCCGTCTGCTCCTCTACAGTTGAGTCAGGAGCAGAGGAGCCGTCTCAGCTTGTGTGAAAGTGAATGTGTGTTTTTATGATGGCGGTGACCTACTGGCGGTGTCCGGGATGCAAAGCAGATCCTTGAACGGGAGCCAGCACATAAAGCTCTGAGGTCACTTTATGATAGCTGCTCACTGGCCGCGTTCAAAACTTTATTTATGCTCTCCGCCTTGTAAGATCACGGCTGGATACTTTGTGAAGTAGTAAAATGTTGCTTTTACAATATATTACCTGTGAAATGCGCTTTAGTGATCTATAAAAAATGTGATGAATATGATGGGAATTATCATAGTGTGAACTTTTAAAGGGCCAGTACCTGATTTTTTCCCCATGGATTTGAGCGAAATGTGTCTTGTTCCAGTGCAGATATATTATATAAGCAGCTCTTGAGGGCGAAATAAGTCCTCTGTGTATTGTCTAATTGCTATTTTTTAATTTATTGTTGCTATTTTTTAATTTATTGTTCTTTTTAATTTATTGTTCTCCTGAAAAGCACTCATAAGCTCATTGTGGTGAGTAATTAGGATGCTTGGAATGCATGCGGCGAGTGAGGAATAACTGAAAACTGTTTAAAATGAACTAGCAAGCTTGCATTTCCACAGATCTTACCTTACCTATAACTTGGCCTGGTGGCGTCACTGTGGTACACTTCAGGCAAAGTATAAACATCTCCATGGAGACCAGCAGATGGTGGTATGCCCCCCAGAAAAGTTACTTAGTGCACCTTTAACAGTTTTTTTTTTGTCTTCTTTTCAATTTGCAAAGCGTGGGCCAATCAACTGTGTTTAGAATTGTTTCCATGGAAATGAGCAGTAAACACAGACACTGAATATAGCCTGGATGTTGAGTGATTAGGGTTGTTTTGTGTCATCACATACTCATGTAAACACAGGGTGAGCTTTCTTTAACCAAGGTCAGTCCCTAATGAAGAGCTCGGGACGGCTGCAGCTACTCTGGCTCAGTGCTCCCAAAAGCAACATTTCCCATTATAAAGTCAGACAAGGACACTGGTCTGGTTAAATGCATGCACAATTTTCTTAAAGAAGACATATGGTGCTTTTGTCTGCTGTGTAGTTATAATTTATGACACCCACGGATCATTACGACGAGATAAAATAAGAGAACCTTGATGTGTCCGACAATGGGGAGATTCCAGTGTTGCAACACACAGTTTAAGAACAAGAGAACAGAAAAATGCACTCAAAAATCAAGATAAATGTTAGAAAACTGATTTAAAGTTAACTCAACACTGCGCAAGTATAATACGATAAAACATAAGATAAAGGGCTACAGCACTATTCTGTAGAGTGCAGCTTAAGAACAGAATAAACATCAGGTAAAGTGACACAGTGATACAGGAGATGATTTATATTCTGTTACAGTACCTCACATGACTACTACAGGTGGAGCATGTGCAGGGCCGGCATTGTTCATTGTCCAGTCTGACAGCAGCAGGAAGGAAAGACCTATGAAACCTCTCCTTCACACAGCGAGGGTGGATCAATCTGTCACCGAAGCCGCTCTCCAGAGCAGACAGGGCATGGTGCAGTGTAGATGTGACTTCAGTCAGAAACCTCCTGTCCTCCGCCTCCAGGACAGTCCAAGACCCTCCTGGTTACTCTCTCTGTAATCACAAGGCCTGTCCATATGAAACAAAATCTAAAACTTCTTTGTCAGTATGAATAAACAAGAGTGAGGTAATATTCTCAAAATAGCTTCAGACATGATTGTCGTAAAATTAATATGGCAAATAATGATAAGATTCAACATATGTGGATCGTAAGTTTGTATATTTCTTTTCAAAAACAGTGAATCTCCCATTGAGTTATATAAGCCCTCCATCTGCAATCATGTAATCAAGTTTTAAAACGTGAGAGGTTGCCATAGTGAACCAGTTGCATGCAGGGAAATCGTACTGGGGGGTAAAGGGTACTGTTTACCCAGGGCCCAGTGCAGGGAGGGGCCCCTTACAAAGTCTGTAATATGCATTTTTCATTAGATAATATATAATGAGGGTCCACCAAGAGGATTTCTTGGTGCAGAATGTGGTGCAACACCCCTGGTCGCATGGTTTTGGAGTTGTATTTCTCTGATGATCTTCTGTGTAGGAGTGTGTAATATCTGAAGCTGTGAATTAAACCTGGTTGAGTGACTTTTTTGAGTGCTGGTTTAGTTCTGGTTTAAATACATGACCACAAAAGGACAGTTATACATAATGTGAACCGGCGACCTTCTGGTTAGAGGGTGTATACTTACCAGCTACACCACTATCACAAAGTTGATCCTTCTCCATTTCAATTACTGTTTTGAATTATATTTCACACAGTTTCACCCTGCCTTATTTTCCCATGTAAATTCCTCTCTCCAGCTTTAGTAGCAGATTGCTTGTGAAATGCCTTGTTTTTACTGACAAGGATTTACCCATAATCCCACACAGCTCGCTTTCATGACGAGCCCCCATTTTGTGTGTCTGGAGTTTGTTACACTGGTGTTGTCTGCTTGTATTTGTCAAGTTCTTGAGCTCCAGATTGTTCTCAAAGTTACGTTTTTTCCAAACATCGATCCTGCTAATTCTTCGATTAGAAAGTCCAGATTTTGCAGTGACAGTAATTGAGTTGTTTATTAAGAGAGAGCTATTATGCAAAATCGAGTTTTTAGTGCTTTTAACTTTGTTGTAATTATTTCTCCATTCTCATTTAACCACTCAGAGTTGTATTAAGAGTGATTCATGCATGTTTGAGTAATCAGAATAGTTTTTTAAATGCATTTTTTTAAATTTTTGTGCACCTAAAGTAGATGACAAACCAACACATTGTTATAACCGTCCAATATGACCCCCACCCACAAGTGTACATGAGTGCACACATACCTATACATACAGTATTTACATATATACAAAAGTGCATCCATGTACAGTTGAAATCAGAAGTTTGCATACACTACATAAAAAAGATACATAAACCTTTTTTTCTCACTGTCTGGCATGAAATCAGACTAACCTTTTCCTGTTTTAGGTCAATTAGGATTACAAAAAATATTCTGGTATTTAGCAAATAGAATTAATGAGAGAAGGATTTTTTAAAGATAATTTTTCATTAATTTCTTCAAAGTCAGAAGTTTACATACATTTCATGAGTATTTAGTACCATTGCTTTTAAACTGTATGACTTGGGTCAAATGTTTTGGATTTCCTTCCACAAGCGTCTCACAACAGTTTGCAGGAATTTTGACCCAGTCCTCCTGACAGAACTGGTGTAACTGAGCCCAGTTTGTAGGCCGCCTTGCTCGCACATGCCTTTTCAGGTCTGCCCATAAACCACAGGGCATGTCTCCAAAAATAAAAGTGTTTCTCCTGTGTGCATTTGCAAACTGTAATCTGGCTTTTTTATGTTTCTTTTGGAGTAATGGCTTCTTCCTGCAGAGTGGCCTTTCAGCCCATGTCGGTGCAGTACTCATGTCACTGTGGATAATGACACACTCTCAACAGCTTCAGCAGCATCTTCACAAGGTCTTTTGCTTTTGTTCTTGGGTTGATATGCACATTTTGGACCGAAGCACGTTCATCTCTGGGACACAGAACTCCTCTACTTCCTGAGGGGTATGATGGCTGGACATTTCCATGGTGTTTATACTTGTGTATAATTGTTTGAACAAATGAACGTGGCACCTTCAGGCATCTGGAAATTGCACCAAGGATGAACTAGGCTTATGCAAGTCTACAATTCTCTTCCTGATTTCTTTTGACTTTCCCATGATATTTCACAAAGAAGCAGTGTGTGTTTCAGTTGTGCCTTCAAATACATCCACAGGGGGTGTATCTAATTTCTCAAATGTTGTCAATAAACCAATCAGAAGCTTCCAAAGACGTGACATCATCATCTGGGTTTTCACAAATTGATCAAAGTCATAGTAATCTGTATATAAACTTTGAAGAAAGTAATGAGAAATTGTCTAAAGAAAATAATTTTCTCATTATTCTGGTATTTAGCTAATAGAAATAATTTTGGTAATCCTAATTGACCTAAAACAGGAAAAGTTTAGTCTGATTTCATGTCAGACAGCGAGAAAAAAAAAGAGCATGTGTCATTTGTATATAGTGTATGTAAACTTCTTTTTTCAACTGCACTTGTGAATTCATTTAGGAAAATGATGGGATATGATCATGTGGGATATCCTTGTCCTTCTCCGTCTCTTCCTTACTCTCGCATTTCTTTAATTTAGTTTAGGATTATACCAAAGTTCGGTTTAATTTAAAGAGGGAGTATTATGCAAAGTAGATTTTTTTTTTTTAGTTATAATGATATTCCCTCATCAAAAACATGCTTGAAGACGTTTTAGACATCATCCATACATGTTTTAGTGATCACTCTCAGGCGCTTTCGAACCCTCCTTACAGTTAGATTCTGTGCAAGGCTCCACCCACAAGCCTACGTCCCCCAAGCAACCACATGACAACTCTCTATAAATATACAAAAACATGACACAAAACTGCACATTGCAACTTCACAAACCTGGTGTGATGTGCAGCAGTTTCATTGATGGGATGCAGCTGATTGTGTTATGATAGTGCACTGAAGAGGGAGTGACTTAGCACGGGGAGCAAACGAAGGCAAATACAGAATTCAAAAATAAATAAAATGGTAAAAAGGTAACCTGGTGATCCAAATATGTTATGTGTTTGCAGTTAATACCCCATAAAAGTAAAATAAGAGACTGTAAACAGACTGTTTATTGGGTATGAAAGTATCTCAGGATATAGTCAACCTTCCATTTCCAGTTTAGTAGTAGTCCTTAGTTTATTGTCATATAGTCAAGTGATTGTTTCCATATTTGGGGAAAAATATGGAATGTTTTGGTGCTACTGTAGTCGATAGATGAAAGATGATTGGTTAGTAGATTCCTATTCTTGAGATCTGACATCTTGTTCATACAGTAACATGCATCATACATTTTAATCTTTATTGCTCTGTTTGACCTCTGTTTTTCACTTACTTAATTGCATTTCTTAATCAGTTTATACTTAGCTTTAATGTTCTGTTTCCATAGAATCATACAGTTCACAGACCACCTCCACGAGGCACTTACAGCCACTATATAACAATAATCACAAATGCATGTAAAGCAAAGCAGGCACGTTTGAGGTCAGAAATAGAAAAAAAAATATATTAGTTTTCAATTTTTCATATAAGTTTATGGTATGAGCAAACACTGTGACCTTTGGAAGAGGCATCTCCAGCCTACAAATAGGATTTCATATTGTGAAATAAGCTCTGCACTGCTTCTATACACAATAATATGCACATGCCGAGGTGGTGAATTTGTAAGAACCAACGATTCTTTTGTGCTAATCCTATTACAGTTAAATATCAAGTATTACCTTCACAACTGAGCCTGGGTTGCCAGAGTCTTAACCTGCAGATGTTAGTGGACACACATATAAGTATTTCTCATTCTCAGTCTATGGACAGGCCTCATGTGAAAGCTCAGAACCTCCAGAATTCACTCACTGAGCCGCAGGTGCTGGGGTTTAGGTAGTGACGATTCAGATCAGAGAGAGTCCTTTTAAGTTTAAGCCAGCTGGATTTCAGAACTGGAACTGGCAACCCCGAAATGAGAGAGTCATGTGATGCTCAGCCTGTTTGTGATTCGATAATGGTCTTGAGAAACAAAACATAAGTGGCCCCATCACGTCCAGTGTTTTTGTAATTAAGAATAAATCAGCATTATAATTGTTATCAGTAAAAGCTACATGTTTGGAATAGACCAGGACTAAACCAGGAAGAGATCAGCCAAACCAAGTCTACATTAGTACTAAACCAGGACAAAAGTGAACACGGTCTGAGTCACTGTCAGTGTGCTGTATGTGGAGGTGTAAAATACTGTATACTGTTTTTCTCCTGTAACACTCAGCGGTTAGAGGAATGTTGACCTGGACTTCAGATGTCATGCTTCTATTTTCAGAATGTTACGGTGGCCCTGCAGGGACGCACGACATATGTTTTTTTTTTTATATAACGCTATCGTCCTCCTCCAGCTTGAGCGTATGGTCTAGTAGTTGATTTATAAGTATGAGTAATAATTGTGACATTCCTACATATGCAAAATTAATGTTTTCTGTACCTTGTCCTCGATAAACAAATCATAAAATACTTCCAAAACAATGCAACCATTACAAGTTAAAACATGTAATTATCTTTTTCTGTACATACACGCCACTGCTGACAATCGCCAACTCACTCACACACCACATCCATACTACGCAAGGTGAGTAAAAGTGTCTTGCTAAAGGACTTGACAACAGCTTTTGCCACTGGCGCCCCACTGTGGCACCCGGTATTCCCAACAGTCTCCCATCCAAGTACGAAACCCAGGTCCAGCCCTGCTTAGCTTCTAAGATATGATGAGAGGAAGCTTTGACAAGGAGGTTCGGCCACATTTAAAGCGTCTTTATTACACTATTTTCTGATCTATGTTATAATGTTATGTCCTCATCACAAACTGACCTGGAGATGTGTTTTGTTTCACTCACAGATGTTTAACACACTTAAACTCGGCATATTCTATCAAACAGAAAACACTCTGTTCCACTTTGTGATGTCATGTGGTACTACAGGAAGTGCTCCACTGTGTTTTTTAACTCACACTTTCACTAGAATCACTTTATTAGTAATAATTTCAGCCCTGGAACAGCCATTCTCTACTGAACTAAAGGTTCAAGGCAGCTGTTAGCATGGAAACTACCACTTTGTGACATAACAAGATTGCCAGAATACCTCACCTGCTTGTTAATCATTGATACCGGAACATTTAATACCAGATCACATGACTATATAAGGGTAAGGACGAGCTGCACCAGAACTGAGATGGGGAAAGACACTTTTTAGCTGTTTTGCTTCACAAAAATGGATCACAGTCCAAAGAAAGGCACAACTTTTTTTATAATTTAAAATCTGACAACAAACTTTTATACCCAATCCTGCACCCGTTTTTAATTTTTTGATATGGACTTGTTGGTTGTTTTCTGTTGTATAGTTTTTTAAATAGTGCGCCCCATGAAAAAAGAGAGCCCAAGTGCTCTCACTGGGTTCCCCTGTATAAATAAAGATACATGAATAAATTCAAATAAATAATCAAGGTAAACTGAGTATTTTGAGCTGTGGAAATGTAGAGAGACATGTGTAAATGAAACAAAAAACAACTCCATGTATGTTTTTGAGGAGGTAATAGCATTATAACATGACTTAAACCTCACCAGGGTTTATTTCATATAATATAAGACCTTTTAATTATTTGTAGTAGTACATTTTACAGTGAAACCCTTGGATCACCAGTTCAAACCTCACTGAATCCTTATGAGAGCTGTCCATCTGATGTCTCTGCCCAATAAAGATCTTATATACCCCGGCTAACAATAGCATAACCCGCCTGGGGTCAGTGTGCCCGACCGCCTCCCTGGTGTAATCCTCCGTTAGCGCGGCCTCACACGACCAAAGGCAGCCTCCCTGCTTATCGCCGGGTCACGGTACAGAACCTGACCTCCACATGTCCTGTGCCTCCAGATAATGAGCTGGTTCCTGTGACATTGGCTTTGATTTAGACCCCTGTGTCGGAGACGCCAAGTCCATATCAAGCCACAATCAAAAACGCTCTGTGCAGCTGTAAAAAAACACATAAATAAGTGGTATGTAATCTATCGAAAATGTATGATGAAGTAAACAAAGGGAAAATAGAAAGACTCTTTTTTATAGGAAATATAGCCATGTCTTGCTGTGCAACCATGCGCTTGTTCAATAATGAGGTGCCAACAATTCATCGTAATAAAAAAAATTAATTATAGGAGCATAAATGTAACTGTAAAACTGTCAGTATTAGACTGTATAAAGACGTGGACTAAGGAAGTGTGACGTCAGTTATAGTGTTTGTCTCCAGTCAAAAGAAGCTCCTCAAAGATAGTGGTTACAGGGACACCGTTTTTTCAATACAAAGTGGATTGGAGCCGATGGAGCCGATGGAGCCGGAAGAGTGCTCATACTCACTTTCTATTTGGAATGTGGCTTGCAGGTTTTCTGTGTCCATTGACATATACATTCTATGGTCTGTATCCAATTTATTCCATGTGTTTGAGCTAAATGTGCTTTGCCTCAGTACAGCTGTTGAGGTCAAAAATATGTCTGCTGTGTTCTGTCTGTATCTATAAAGCATTCTGTTGTGTCGTTATTGTGGAGTTATTGTTGCTAACTCCACTTAGTTATGAAAAGCACTTATGAACTCATTGTGGTGAATAATTAGAATGTTGTGAATACAAAAGATAAGTGAGGAACAACTTTGGACCACGGCAAACCATTTAAAATGAACAAGTTCTGCTTTTCACCCCCGTTTTCTTCTTTCAGACGGTAAATATCTGAGAGGCTACAGTGTCTTTAAAGTGAAGTAGTATTTATGTAGACTTAACTCTTGAGTACATTTTGATTGGCCTTGAAATATGTTCACCCATTGAATAAACTTCACAAGAAATTTTTTTTTTATCTTTTGAAAAAAATCACACTTGAAGCATGTAAAAAATTAAATATATAATTTTAAAGAAATGACTGGAAGATGGTCAAAATCTACTGATATTTTCTAAATTTTTCGTCCATACATTTTTTGTCCATGAATTTTTGTCCAATTCTTCTACTGACTTTTTCTGATATGAGTTTTGTATGTTGTGCTCTTTCAAAGTTAAGATATTAGCATGTTTTTATTTTTCAGAGATAAATCATTGCCTTCAGTCTGCCTCGTCAAAAGGACACTTTGTTGAAATCCTTGAAAACTTCACTAACAACAAAATATTATACCTTTGTACTTTCTTATGAATTATGGATTTTTTTTTTTTTTTATGGAATGAAAAATGGGATATATTGTGTCTTTTGAAACTCCTTTAAAAAAGAAAAAAAAAAAATCTATAAAACTAAAGACAAAACAAATATATATATTTTATGCAGCTTTAGACAGATTTATCCTGAATGCACGTAGGAAAAAGCGAAGACGCAGAACAAATTGAAAGTACAATAATAATAGATTTTCTTTTGCATTGAAAGTAATTGTTTATTCTAACAGATTTAGATTTTCAAGTGTAGTTGTGTTTTCCTACCTGACAGTTTTTGACTTCTCACGAGCTGTCTTCATGAGAATAATCACATGATGTTGCATGTGACGTGTCCGGTCCGATGTCCCCAAAACCGCTAATGGTGAACTTCTACAGCCGTGCCATCAAGGTGTGGTTCTCCAGCTGCGCTAAGGTCGACCAGAAGGCTTTCCAGCGGGTGGTTAAAAGAGCGGAGAGAATCACTGAAGCTCCAAGAGATCAGAACCATCTACACACATCGCTGTCGGAGGAGAGCGTACAGCATCCAGCGTGGATCGGACACCAACCTGCTCATCATGATTTCACCTGCTGTCCTCAGGCAGAAGGTACAAGTCCACACAGGCCAGAACAACCCATTCTGACCAACAGCATGTATCCTCGAGCTGTGAGGCTGCTGAACACTCCCCCTTTCTGCTCTCCTCCCAGGGACAATAACGACATCCACCAATGCAATAACATTGAACTGGACTTGCATTATTTTAATAGATTATTTTTCCAGACCAAGGATTTGTTTGTTTTGTTTGTTGACAGCTTCGACTGCTCACTAGCGGTCTTCGTCAGAGTGTCATGTGATGTTGCTGTGGTGTGTCAAAAAAAAGAATATATTAAAATAAACTGATGGAAGACCAGATTAACCTCACTGGACTATGGACTTTGCGTTGTCGCATAAAGACATTAAAACTCCACATATCTAACCTTGTGATGTCCTTGTGATGCACTTTACTGTTGAGAACTATTATGCTGCTTTTAAGAGTCTTACTTTTTATTACACAACGTCTTGCATGATTATTGTGCTAATGTTTAGACTGGGGTTATTGGATGAGGTCGTGCACCTTTGTATTGCACTTTACATCAAAACTATGCAGCGTTTTGATGTTCTAAATGTGATTTACTGATGCTTATTTACTCTGGCTTTACCACGTCTTCCTACCAGTTGAGGCTGGACGGCAGTGCCGCCGCAGGACTGTAAACAGAATGAGGGGCCTTTTTATTCCCACACACCTGGGATACTGTCCTGAAGAAGTCAGACGTATCAGATGGCACTGTCTGGATTTGTCTCTCATTGGAATTTGTTATTTTCTTGTTGCAAGTTGCGTTCTTTTTAACTTTAAAGTCCACACCAGTCCTCTATTTTAATTTTGAACCAGGGCTGGACTGGCCATCTGGAGCACCGGGAGTTTTCCAGTGGGCCGAGACACATGGTGAGCACAGTCCTGATGTAATGCTTAAGTGGCCCGCTCTTATTCAGCTTTCCCTGGCTGTATACGTTTCTATTATGAGTTCACCACGGCCTCACGCACATGTGGCCTCCCACACAGATGTGGTCCTGACCCAGTCCTTTATCACCTGGGCCGGCATAAAAGCCAACAGGGCGACGCTGATGCAGGAGCCCCAGCCCATCATGAGCAGCAGCATGATCAGAGCTACTGCTGGTAGTGAGTCTGTCCATTTGAAATCATGCTGAAATCAAGACATTTTGTGAACAGAATGTTTCCAAGCCCATAAAGGGCATTCTGCACTCTTTAGTCTTCATGCTAGTTTTTATTTGACATCGATAGACCACATATTCATGTTGTTCTGGCGCTTGACACAGACATGCCCAACAGATTTCTTATGTGATTACTGCAAAGGAGAGAAAAAGCTATTATCTTTAAAACTGCCATAAAATATAAATTCAGAGGTTCTGACACAAGTGTGTGAAGCCTGTGGAGCTTCAGACCACTGCTGTCCACTGTTGTCACTGCTTGTCCACTGTTGTCCACTGCTGTCCACTGCTGTACAATCAGACGGTGGCTCTGTGCTCTGAGCATCGGGGGGCTGTGCACAACAAGCACGCTGAAGGTCCTAGAGCAGTGGAGTAGTTAACCTATTCATTTTAAATAGTAATTGATTTAATTTCTACCAATCATTATAATAAAAATAAAAATATATAATGATAATAATAATAATGATTACAATTAATAACCTGTCTTTTAACAGTGAAAGTCAGCAACAATAGCATATTAAAACTATCCAAAAATCAGTTTTGGATCAATCACCCCAGTTATAATCACATTATACAAACGTATTACATTAGAAAGCTTAGCCTATAGTATCAACAGGCATTCAGAATGTCATGGTTGCATGTGTTTTTTGTTTTTGTTTTTTTTCTAATTGCCTCACGATCAGGGCCAATCCAGACGGAAAAGTCCAGGGCCAATTTCTTCCCCCAGTCCAGCCCTGCTTAAACTCTGGGGTTTAGCCAAATTAACCTAATCAGCCATGTGCTTATCGACATATCTGGATTAAACCCATTAGCTTTTTGATCTCGGACTATGTTGCCAAACCAACATTTGTCCGACTCAAAACTATTCCTATGCAATATATACCAATCTTGTCTATTGCTATGTACACAGTTCTCCTCCATGTGTAACCACAGTCACACGAAAAACCGCCCATCCACCCAACCACCCCCCTGCCCCCCCTCACCATGATGGAAACTCTGTGACCAATAGCCAATTTCTTCTGGGCGCGCTACGAGGTGTTAGACGCTCCTCTTGTGTGCCTGGATCCAGGTAAGAACATCGCACACTTCAATGGTGCTAGCTAGCGGGGTTCTACTGACCTGAGCCCTGTAGAAGGTACATCTTTGAACTATGCCGAATACAGCTCAGCGCTAGGTTGGTTTATGCATGGGGCTCTGTGGGTGGTTTTCGTGCAGGATTGAGTCCAATAAGACATTG
>JAIEZT010000328.1:38090-102130 GCA_019594935.1 Periophthalmus modestus | reverse complement strand
TTACATGGACTCAGAATGATTGGGTCTGACTCAGAACAGGGTTGGAGATTGGGTAAAAAGGCTAGGGAAGGTTGGAAGCATCTGGGGAGGTGGAAAACAGAGAGGCTAGAGGAATGTTTTACATCTGTCGGGTTTTTTCACATTTTCCATCAGATATGTCATGAAATGCTTGACCGCTCAAAGGCTGTTTGCAAAGAATCAAACAAATAGGACAGAAAGTCGACTGCAAGATTATTGAAACAGAATCGAAATCAACAAACGCGAATCGTCGCTTGTTCTCTGGCAAACATAGTAAAGGGGCCGCAGTACCTGATTTTTTACTGTCTTCACAAAATTCAAATTTTAAACAGTTTGCAGTGATCCAAAGATATCCTCACTTACCTTATGCTTGTCAAGCATCCAATTCCTCATTGCAATGGGATTTTAAGCAGAGTTTTAGCGTTGACAGTAACGCTACACCAAAAAAACCATCTACGAAAAAAAAACAAAAACAAAAAATCATAATTAGATGCAGGACAAGTACACATCTGACACAGATTTGTTTGACCTCCAGATCTGCGTATACAATATACATTACTTGGGCAGGCTAAGGTGTATGCCAAAGGGAAACCATTATAATCACATGAAAGTCAATTTTACATTATGACCAAACACTGCAATTACACAGGTGGAATTTGACATATTTTGACAAGTCTCTATCTATCACTTCTTTCTTTTATAAGGGCTAACCAAAGTGCGGCAAAGTGTGCTGTGTAAAGGATACTTATTACGCAAATTCAACTTTTTAAGGCTTTTAACCATGCTACACTGCCCTGCCTCGTCATGGACCCTCTCAAAGTTGCACTGAGAGTGATTCGTGCATGTTTGAGTAATTCTCCTGTTATTTAAGCCGCCGTTCCTCTGAAAATTCCCCACCCTCTGTACTCTGTTTCTCAGGTTTTTCTTTTTGTTGATACAAAATTCCAATGGTGTTGCGCAGCCAAAAAAAAAAAAAAAAAATCATACTGCTGCTTACTTCCATTACTGTAGTTATACATTTGCCCACGATCCAGAAGACACTTTATCATACTTTATGAGTCTGTTCAGAGTTCTCAAAACGAATATCGCTACTTACAAGGAAAAAAGCAAGAAAAAAATATCATAGGAGACTGAAAAAACATGACAGATTTCTGCTACAATCAATGAGAGAAATGTCATTTTTCTTTAAAATGATGGACGACCAATGAGCTCCAAATACAATATCATCTTGGACGTATGTACCAGGCAAGTTATCCATCGCACATAGTCTGGCAATTTTTTGTAGTTTAGTCCTTTATTAAAAAGACATTGCACAGCTCATAAGCTCATAAAAAAACAGATTATTCCACACAAGTTATAGCTAAATAGTTAGATTCCATATGTAGAGCCTGACTCTTATCATTTTACATCAATATTGTAATTTAAAATGTCCAGAATATAAAATGATGATCTACAAGTGTCATAGAATTGTAACTCGGTAGCAGACAAAAGCATTAGAGGAACCTGATATTCACACAATAGGTTGTAGGTCTATCTATCGCATCTGGAACCTTATGGCACATTGCAAAAATATCCACACGTAATCACTTTCAGGCACGCACACGGCTTTAGAACAGCTCTTTTCAGACAACAAAGTGAAATTGTAGTGAACCCTGGGCAGCCAATCAGAGCGCTGCGTTTGGTGTTACTTCTTGGGGTTGATTTGATTCACTTTATCACCAGAACACTGCTTTGGACGGAAAACGGAAAATGTAATCATTTGCCTAACACCAGACAGTCACCAGTTCACGTCTCTGGACAGAGTTCAAGTCTCTGAGCGGTTAACCCTTAATTTCCACAGAAGTCGTCGCAGCATACAGGTATTAATTTGGTTAAAAAAAAATCAGTGCAATGCAACAATTAGACATTAAAGATCCTGTATGATGAAAAATTTACTCACGTGAGCTTTGGGCCACGTTATAACGCATCATCAAAAATTTACACATTTACACATTTGATCTACATCTCCAAAGCTCAAAATGCTCTGTTTCATTTTGTGATGTCACGACGTGGTAGTATTCAAGTCAACAGTTACTTTTTACCTTTTGGTTCAGTAGACATTGGCAAATCCAGGGCTGCAATAATCCAAATGATTCTAGTGAAGGTGTATTGGAGTTTAAAATCACAGTAGAGCACTTCCTATATTACCACATGACATCACAAGGTGGAACAGGGTGTTTTCTATTTGACAAAAAAGAATTCTAAATATAAAAATACATGGTTCTGTGATAAACGTGTGTGAATGGAATGAAACAGACTCCAGGTTTGTTTTTGATGAGTGGCTGTATAACTTAGATCAGAAAAAAAAGCATAATATGTGACCTTTAAATACAAAGTCTTCTTGATACTTTGTTCTGAATAAACCATGCATTTACCTTACTTTTAGCTCACAGTGATATAAAGGTCATCTGTTTACCTGTGATATTAATAATAATCTTACCTATATTATAATAAGACAGATTTTTCTATATGATTCAAAAGAACATTGCACATAGAAAATACATGCATTAAACATGGAATATATTTTCAAAGGAGCATCTGCCTAATAAATGAACCACACAACGCTCCGGCAGACTGGTTCACACACGTCTGTATTCATATATGCATTTGTTTATGAGCTATAGGAGCTGTGTTGTCGGAAAAAAGGTGTGAATGAATCAGGCAGATGTTATTTTGGTGTTTTTGAGAACAGCTCTGCATGTGAATCTGTGAAAAAACATCCCTGAAAACCCCACGGCTGGGGTGAGACATCGACAAAGGAGCTGCTGATTGAAATTATACGAAGTCTGAAGTCAAAAGGGTGACATTTAAAACATCGTACAGTATGTAACATCGTGGAGTTGGCTCGTCACCCGCACAATTCCATGGAAGTAGGATGTCAAAACCCTACTTCAGATCATACAAGTTTCATGCTGTACTGTGGAATAATAGAGCCAAAGAAACACAATGTCCTTAGAGACAAGCAGGAGGCTGGGCTCCAGGTCAAATAAAAGTCAGGTTTGTGGAGATGCAAGCCTCAGTAAGGATGTATGCTTTTTGATGCAATAGAAACGTCCAAAATGAAAAAACAACATGCTTTTTATTTGAGTTTTCTTGTTTTTTAGCCACATACCACATATATGAAAAACTAAATTTAAAAGGTACTTCTTAAAGGAACTGTTGTGTAAGATTATGATAGCAAATTCATAAGCACGATTATTTGTGTCCCCAGATACAAGGTAAACATGGTCAAATCAAAGATAGTTCGAACTGATAACAATTGTAATTCTAATTTTATTCTTAGTAACAAAAACATTGGACATAATGACTAACTTCTTGATGTTATAATTTGGTGTTTTGGTTCCCTGACGATTATCGAATCAGAAAACAGAATGAGCCTCACACGAGTCTCTCATTTGGTTTGTCAGTTCCATGCTGAAATCCAGTTGGTATAAGCCTAAAATGACTCTCTCTCATCTGAATCGTCACTACTGCTGCACCTGCAGAAAATTATTAATGCTAATTGCAGCCTCTGCAGCTCAGTGAGTGAATTCTGGAGGTTTCTGATCTGTCACATGAGGCATGGCCTGTCCATGTACTGAAGATGAGAAAAATATATGTGTCTTCCATCTGCAAATTCAGTTGTGACATTAGTACCTGTAACCTGGTCCACCACCTATTTATTCCATGGAGATATTGATGCATAAAGCATAAACATATCATGCTTTGCTTAGAGTGTTACCTACTTCCATAGAGAGACAGGTAAAACAAAAGGACGAAAGCATGTTTTTTTCAGGGTGACAATAAAAATAACTGCATGAATACATGCAAAATGGAGAGTGTTAATGTCCTTTTCAGGAAAGGTCAATATGTGTATATGTGTATATATCACCATATACTCACAATGTTGCATAAAACAGGAAACTGAAACCTCTGAAAAAAACACTTCCTTGAAAAAAAAAAGTTATATAGTGCACCTTTAAAATAAGCAATAATAACAATGACATACTGAGTTAAAGATGCACTGTGTAACTTTTTTTCTGGTGGAAAGTCTGCATGCTTTTATGCAATGAGATATTATTGCTTTCCGAGAAATGTTCCACAGTATGGCATTAAGCTTATACGAAGAGACGGTACCCAAATCACACCAGCTTGTAGAATTTGATGATACTATTTGAAATCTAGTAAGTATAGACATTTTTCTATATATTACATATTTTTGTGGTTATTGCTATTCACATGATCCTTTGGTAACCTGACTATGCAGAGCACTTATCAAAGGAATGCTGAAAATGCTTTTATGAAAAACCTTCAAAAGCCTTCATTGCTCCAAAGAAGCAGCAGACATTAAAGGTGCTGTACCTGGTCTTTACTGTCTTACAAAGCTGAGAAGCAGAACTACTTCATTTTAAATGGTTTGCAGTGGTCTAAAGTTATTGCTCACTTACCTTATGCATTCAAAGCATTCTAATTATTCACTCTATAAACTCTTTTCACAACTTTCAACAGGCCCAGAGAGGAGTATTGCCATGACAGCGATGTTGACAGCACGTCCTGATAATACAATATATCTGTACTGGGTACAGGTCCTTTAAATAGGAGTACACCAAAGCCCTGATGGACACTTGCTGTAGTTTTCTAGTGGGGGTCTGCTACCTGCTTGTTTCCATGGAGATGATAATGCTTTGATTGCTCATCTGTCTAGCATTTATTTCATTACAGATGGTTTTATTGCTCAAAAATACCTTGAAAAAACATTTTGCCTGTAACAAGGTTGTGTAGCATCACCCGCTGTTCTCCATGGAGAGAGATACGGTCCATGTCATAACTGTAGAATATTCCAGGCAAAGTAAAACACAGACACTGGGGGTGAAGGGGGGTTAAGTGTCTTGCCCAAGGACACACCAACAGCATTCATCTTTGGGAGCTGGAAGCGCACAACCAACCTGTAGGTCAGTGGATCTGACCGCTCAATCATCATGTTTATGTCGAGATCGGGATTTGCATCTCAAACCTTCAGATCACTGGACAAAAACTCTACCAACTGAGCTACTGTCGTCCCTAAGAGAAAATAAACAGTAATATATTGGGAGAATTTTCCACGATGACATCTCTCTGCAGAGTCTAGTCCCCAGTGCCGTCCAATCCAATTGCTTGTTTCAGAGACATGTGAAACGAAGGAACTCATGGGTCATCCATCATTTAAACAAAAGAGGGTTTTAGGGAGTTTGGTGCATTGCTCATTGATTTTGCAGAATCCGTGAAGTTTTTCTGTAATATGTGATTTTTTTTTTCCCATTTCATTTTTCCTCGTCAGCAGCCATATTTGTTTTGATACGGCCAGACCATGCATATTTCTGATTGGCTACTCCACCTGTCAATCACTCCCATCTGAACTCAGAGATTCGCCCCTGAGTAGACTTATGTAATGTATGGAATGAGTGTGTATTCTGAATCTCAGGCAATGTCAAAACTACTAAAAAACGCAATATTAATATTCTGAATGTAATTGTTTTTTGCAGTGCAGTGTAGGCAGTCTGGCACAGCCTGAGCCCCGGGGCAGAGGAGCAGATCACTGACCCAAACCAACATTTGTGGGTTATTGGGCTGTCACCACATTATATGCTTCACTGCTGCTCTGTGGAGACTGTAAAGAATTATCCCAAAAATATGAATACTCAGTGTTTTTAAATGTGCTTTGAGTCAGATGCCCTCCACATTAAACCATGTCATCATCAATGGTCCCACTCATAAACACATGTCGCCTCAGAGGACAGTAGCTCAAACACTCTGAATGCACAACTATACAGTCAGCCAATTTTTCTCGAATGTTCCACAGAATGACATTAAATGTATCTCTCTTCATGGAAACAGCCAGCTCACTTAAAGACTGTAAGGTTATCAAGTATCTTGCTGTATTAAAAAGTGCAAGATATTAATTATTATTCAGTTTTAATTGATTCCTTGTTTTATTTCAAGTTTGTGCCAAGAAAAAAGCACCTTTTACGTACTACATATGTAACGCAAACAGAAAAGCAAATGTTTCGAAAAAGAAGAAAAACGTATGCTTTTGATATGTACATTGATCATGTACATCGGCTCAACAAATATTTACATATAGCAAAATAAGTTACACGCCCACAAGTTAATTACTGCATTTACCAGTGTTACATGCTAAGGGCCTCAGTTATCTGTACATTATTATTACATATTTATTCAGTCATCTCTCTTTGAGGAATTCCGTCAGGTTTTTGCTCCACTTTTAGCATGTTTTTAACTGTTCAGGATATGAGCAAAAGCTTGATAAATGAGGCTCTAAACGGTTATACACATCACATATCTGACCTATTTACTTAAAAATGTGGGTCTGTGGATCTGACCCCCAGTGATGTTTATGTCAAGAGCAAGATTCAAACCTCTAACCTTCGAATCACTGAGCAAATACTCTACCAATATCTAATTTCTGTTTGATTTGTTTTGAATTATGACTTAATTTTAAAAATCCAACATTCCTCGTCTGTCTTTTAAAAGCAATTTATGTACAAGAAGTGCATGAGGTAAGACTGTACAGTGCCTTTAACATCAATGGTCTTTTCCTGCGCGCACTAAAATATCTTCACATAGAAAGCGCAGAGCCACAAAACACTGTTGCCGTGACAAATCCCAGCACTGCTCTGTCAGGTCCTGTCTAATTAAAACCCCCTCCGGTCCCTGGACTCCAGAGCAGCTCCAGTGATGTACCTTTTCTAATGATCCCTCAGACTCTGCGCTGAGTAAATATCTCGTCGCGCACTCCATTTGTCCAAGTCTGAAACGCTCACAAACATAAGACCCGGGTTTGTCTCATGGCCGGTGGACAAATTCAGCTGTTTGTAAGTTATTGTTGCGGCCTGTGCAAAGATTTGTGAGCTTATGGGTGCATGCTGTGTAAAGTTTTGTAGAAAGAGGAACAAAGAAAATGTCTGTTCAATAAGCAAGAATGAGTTTGGTAGAGAGAGACATTTGCCAAGGAGCTGGATGGTTGCGAGATGAAAGCTATTTTATCTTTAAGCAAGACCTAGATGGACCTAGCCATGGATGACTACATGTCTTTTAATTGCTGGTGGTCAGAGAAGCTAAAAATCCCTGGAATCAATCCCTCCCATCATTGTGTCTCTGAGCAAGACACGTATCAAACCTACCCATGAGTGAATTTAGTATGACAATTCATTCATTACATACTCAGCGGTGGTAAGATTAGCCACAGCTGCCCTGGGGTAGATTGACGCAAATGAGGTTGCCAGTCTCCGACCACCACCGACACTCATGTGCACACCATATTCATACTAGGCATTGTGGGTGAAGCCTAAGAACAACATGATTCGTGTCTGGAATTAGATGAAATGAAATCATCAAATCTAAGGCATTACAACTTACTGAGAAGTTGGTAGATCAATGCTTTCTCCCATGCAGTGCCGTTGAGCGAGATATATCCGTCAGGTCCATTAAGAACCACCACTGGTCCCTGGACTCCAGAGCAGCTCCAGCTCAAAGTGATGTTTACCTTTTCTAATGATCCCTCTGTCTCTGCGCTGAGTAAATGTCTCGTTGCTCGCTTCCATTTGTTCAACTCTGCAACACTCACAGACATAAGACCCGGGTTTGTCTCATGGCCCGGTGGACAAATTCAGCTGTTTGTAAGTTATTGTTGCGGCGTAAGCGAAGATTTGTGAGCTTATGGGTGTGTGCTGTGTAAAGTTTGTAGATGGAGGACCAAAGAAAAGTCAGTCTCAGTTCAATAAGCGGGAATGAGTTTGGTAGGGAGGGACACTTGCTGGCTAGTTAGATGGTTGCTAGATCAAGCAAACTGTATCCTTGAGCACGACTTAACTATGTGTGTTTCATTTGCTGGCAGTTTGAGAAGCTAAAAATCACTGGAATCAACTCCTTCTGTCATTGTTTCTTTGAGCAAGACACCTATCAAAAGTACCCAAGGGTAAATTTAGTAGTTAGAATGATATAACACTTTCCCAATTGCTTCTACTTTTTTTTTTTTACGTTACTCATTCACTCTACACTTAATAATGGTAAGGTAATATTAGCCATAGCTGCCTTGGTGTAGACAGAAGCAAGACTGCCAATCTGTGCCATCGGGCCCACCAATCGCGGGCACTCACACCACATTCATACAAGGCAATGTGGATGAAGTGCCTTACCCAAGGACACAACAATTTGCACCAAAACATAGTGGTAACATAGTGGTACCAAGCCGGGTCCTGCTTAGCCTCTGAGATCAGACAAGATCGAACACTGAGGAGCAGGTATCTCAAATATAAAGCGATGGTTTTGCAGTGAGCCACTTGCCTGCGACTTACTGTGAGGTTGCTATGCCATTGAGTAAGACGCTTCAGTCAGGTCTTGTCTATTTAAAAATCCCCACTAGTCGCCGGACCCCAAAGCTCAAAAGACGTTTTCCTTTTCTAATGATCCCTCCGTCTCTGCTCTGAGTAAAAGTCTTGCGGTGCGTTTCCATTTGTCCAAGTCTTGAAACACTCACAGACATAAGACCCGGGTTTGTCTCATGTCCCGACAGACAAATTCAGCTGTTTGTAAGTTATTGTTGCGGCGTGTGTAAGATTTGTGAGCTTATTGGGGGCATGCTGTGTAAAGTTTTGTAGACAGAGAAACAGAAGAGAGTCAGTTTCTGTTCAATAAGCAAGAATGAGTTTGGTAAGGAGAGTTATTGAATCTTTGAGCAAGACGCTGTCGTATCTAGCCATTCATGACTGTGTGATTTTTATTACTGGCAGTTTGAGACGCTTAAAAAAATCCACAGAATCATTTCCCTCTCGTAATTGTTTCTTTGAACAAGACACCTATCAAAGAGTGAAGTTAGTAGTTATTATGACAAATCAGGCAATAAAACAACAAAATATGCATTAGTCTTATATAGTGCATTTCCTGGTTGCTTCTGCAGTTTTGTGAGTTTTTCATGCATAGTAAAAGCCAAAGTTAAATCTGACAACTGGACAAAAGGTTGTAGGAGCGAAGACGTTGCTGCTCATCCAAGTCGCTTCTTCAGTTCTGTTCTTCTTTACCTCGGCTTTTACTATGGATCAGATCTGGCTGACGGAGGGATTACACAGACCATTTTTCATGCATTACACACTCTTAGCCACAGCTGCCCTGAGGTAGACTGACAAGGAACAAGGCGGCCAATCTGCGCCATCACCCCTCCGACCACCACCATTCACTTGCACGTGTTGTTCATACTAGACCAGGTGGGTGAAGTGTCTTGCCTAAAGATACAACCGCAGCTTCCATTAACCACTGCTGCCCCACTGTGGTGCCTGGTATTCCCAGTGGTCTCCCATCCAAGTACTTCTCAGACATAGCACTACTATGATTGGGTATGGCAAACTCAAAGGCAATCATTTTGGAGGTGGGTCCTTTGCCTGGAACTTTCTGTGAGGTTGCTGGATCCATGCAATGTCATTGAGCAAGACACTTCTGTCAGGTTTTGTCTATTTCAAACCCACACTGGTCCCTGGACTCCAAAACAGCTCCAGCTTAAAGTGATGTTAACCTTTTTTTAATGATCCCTCTGTCTGCGTAAATGTCTTCCATTTGTCCAAGTCTAAAACACTCAGAGACCTAAGACCCGGGTTTGTCTCACGGCCCCGGCGGACAAATTCAGCTGTTAAGTTTTTGTTGCGGCATTGTGTAAAGATTTGTGAGCTTATGGCCGTGCGCTGTGTAAAGTTTGTAGACAAAGCAACAAAGCAAAGCCAATGGCTGCTTGAATCTATATGTGTCTGCTGGGGAAAACAATGAGACTGGGAGTCAGACACTACCTAGAAGGTTGCTGGAAAAATTCATCCTTCCTTGCAATGATGTTGTGCCTTTTGAGGGAGACACTTCTCTACCTACATGATCAAGCCGGTGGGTTTAAAAGCCCTTACCATCCCGGGCCATTTTGGTGAAATTGCCTATGTTCTGACCTCTCCAAATTAAAATGATAACTATTATTGAATTATTATTATTGAACTATTATTATTGACCCCCCCGAGGACAGATGGAAATGAGCTGTAAAGCTAGAATCTGGTACAAGCATCTCATTGAGCCTAAAGTTATTGTACATTGTCCTACCAAATAAATAAAAATGAAATGAATGAACCCTCAGTAGTAAATACACAGGTTTGGGTCTTTGTAAAGGTAACATCCTATAGTTTTTACCCTCAGGTGTCAGAATCACTGTAAGATTGTCTATATAGTATTTATACACTTTGGAAAACACATTAAAAATGATTTTTCTCATCCTCGCCTACATTTTTCTTGTAAAGATGAAGGTGTAGAAAGCTGCAGTAGGTAGGTAGGGACAAAAATACACTATATTTCAACTGAAAATTTTGTTGACCTCTCACATTTCAGATTGGAGGTCAGTCTCTAAAAAAAAATGAGATTTTTAAACTCATTTTGTTATTAGTGAATCCAGGAGGGGCTTTTGATGTATCCAAAATGTATCCAAACCTCTCCAAATGGAGAAATTTGGCAACGTTTGGAAAAACTGCAATAACTTTGAATGCTTCAACCCACGGACATGAATGAGGCTCCACTGAAAAGCTCACACTTAGAGGAATCTGTATCTGCACCGAGCTGCTCTATTACTCATGTACATGTATATAGCATTATTAAAACACAATATAAAATATATATTTGTTCATAAAATATAGTCAAAACAAGTGGTATGGGTCAAAATATATATATATTTACAAACTCCACACACTGCAAACAGTAAACAAACACAAACTTCAAAGTGTAAAGAAATACACTGCAAACAGCAGTGAAAAGCTCATGTACATCACACTGTACATGATTATGGCTTCTGCCTGCTTCCTTCTTCCTGTTGTGACTCCTGCCTCTGCTCCAACACAAGAGTTTCTCTAAAGTCTTTTGGTGCTACAGGGATTTTACCCTTTGATCTACAGTGTCCTTTATAGAGACTTAAGGCCTTCATAAAGGCAATGTCCACACAATGGTGAAAACATGTCTTGTACCATTTCATTGTTTTGTACAAAACCTGGTAACACCTGATGAGCGCATCTGACGTCCCCCACGTGCCTAAGGAAAAATACAACACAATTAGTCACAAGAAAGTACAAAATTGAGAGGGGATGAAGTAATATTATATCATATACATATCCACAATCATCACACAAAAACAGTAAAGGACGCACAATGATGCAGGATTTACGCAGAGTGGAGTTGTGCCTCTACACTGTACTCTACTGTGTAAAGTAAAACTACTGTACTCTACATGTGTACAGTAAACCTACTGTACTCCACCTGTGTACAGTAAAACTACTGTACTCTACATGTGTACAGTAAAACTACTGTACTCCACCTGTGTACAGTAAAACTACTGTACTCTACTGTGTACAGTAAAACTACTGTACTCTACTGTGTACAGTAAAGCTACTGTACTCTACCTGTGTACTGTAAAGCCAAACTATACATCGTCTTGTTCAGCTGCTCATTGGCTGTTAGTGTAAATGCTAATCTGTGCACATCTTATATTTAATGACAATAATGTAAACTGCAGAATAAAACAACACCTTTCAATCAATAGACAAATGGTCTACAAATAGTAAATATACAAATAGTCTAATTCATACAGCTAAACACAAATGTGCCAGAGCCATGGTTCCAATGCGCACTATGTGCACAGAAGTGATATATTTATCTACAATTATGTAAATAGCAGAATGAACCAGCTCACCGATCCAGAACAGCATCCAGTCCATCAAAAAAAATAGCTCCTCCACTTCTGAGGCCACCGTGGAATCTGCCATGAACCGCTCCGGGTCCGAGATGCCTCTGGTATAACTTGTACAAACATCCACAGTGTCCTCCGTCGCGTACTGCCTTTGTTTTATCCGTTTCGTCGTGTTTAGAAGCAAAACTGTTGCAAAATCACAGTGCGTAATTTTACGCACGCTTTTAGCACGAAATGCCGTGATTCATTTACTTTCGTTACGCACTGGGCCTGCTGCGTCTGTTTACAGAAAACCATGGCATGTCATACATCCTCGTGTTCAGCTGCTCATTGGCTGTGAGGAGAAAACGTCACTAAACATGTGAGATGTGATTGGTTGATTCTACAGGGGGAGAGTGGGGCGTACACTTTCAGTCACCTGTAGCACTGATTCGCTGTCTGGGGCTCCAGTGACCCACAACCCCCACCTTATTGGCCAAACCTGGTGTCAATCAGAAGCTAGCATGTTTGTCACTGAGAAAACAAAGTTGGCGCTGTCTGAAGTTTATTATGCCTGAAATTGACAAAAGAAATGCAAAAAATGACGGAGCAGATTTCACTTTCCTGCAGCAGATTGGACATGGAGGATCTAACTTATTTTGTGGACATAATTTCTTCACTGGATTATATTCTCTGGACGTGTACGGAACGAATGAGACCAATTTTGTGGGAATATACTGATCTTTGACGGAACCAGAGCCTCAAAGGTGAGTGAAGTCCAAATCCACATTTTTGGCTTTTCTGTAAAAACGGCTTTCGTGAAAAAAACGGCTTTCCTGACAGCACTGTGGTGAAAGGTGAAAATGGTTTGCATATTCAGAAAGATGAGAGCCGTAGCTTTCATTTGATGTGTAGATTGTTTGTGTGGGTGACACAGAGGTGAATGTACGTTGCTGAAAAGGCGACGGCCCGCGCGCGGGCTGCGTTCCAGACAGGAAGTGAGCAAGGGCGTGCTTCTGGCTCCATTAGCTCCAATTCATTTTACATTGAAAAAACTGTCAACCCTCTCTCTGTAACTGCTGCTGTCAGGCTCGTCATGTTCGTATTAACCCACTCTACATGATCCTGGTGTTTTTGTTTTCTTATTGTGTCTGTACATGAAGATATGAACATTAATAACAGACAAGGCGCCTCTAAACCAGCGGTGCACACGGGAAGGGGCGTTACCTTCAACTATGCTCCTGATTGGACCTTTAGTAGCTATGATACTTGCAGTTGAAATTCCAAATATGGAACTTGGCTCCAAACTCGTCCCTATAACTGTAGACCCGATGAGCTTCATTTGGCTGGAGCTGAATCCTATGGCTGCAGACCCACTTGGACCCCCACTCACAGGGTGCATTGATTTTTAGAGGTACTTGTACCACAATTACTGTCAGTGTACACCTGGCATTACTTCAGTAACTTTTCTTGAAATAATACTTATGTAGTTTTCAGGCCCCATGCTTCTACTTCTTTCACTTGTTAAGGTAACAGTACTTGTACTCATCCCACTGTGTCTACAAGTGAGACAACAGTAAATGATTTGAACATTTGTGTTTTCTGATACCACTCCTTCAGATATGAATTAGTTTTTCTCATTTATGTGGTCTATGCTTTTAAAATACCAGATTTTGTGCATTATTAAACTGCATGGTTTCTTCAGATTGCCAGTGCACACTTAGTCGTACACAGTGTACTTGCCATGTCCATGTGTGAGACTGGCATAATGCAACAGGTACAGTAAAAATGGATTTAGCTCAGAAATACTGCAGCTTTAATGAAGAGCCCAGACCTTTTATCTGAGAATTCTGTTTCACATAGCTTTATAGTCCAGTCCTTTTCCAGTAACCTGCACTCCTTCTGGTATATTATTTTTATTATTTTTATGCAGGAATTGCCATTGATTCACTAGAATCATTGGATAATTTCAGCCCTGGACTTGCCCATCTCCACTGAACAAAAGGTAAAAGGAGCTGTTAACTTAACTACCACTGCATAACATCACGAAATGGAGCATTTGAGGTTTGGAGATGTAGACAGATTAATAATTCAGCATTACTCAAACATGTGGATGAAACAAAACACAACTCCAGGTGTGTTTTTCATGAGGTAACATTATAGCAAGGCTTAAAGCTCACAAGTGTCAATTTTGCTTAAAATAGACCATTTAATGTAAAATAATAAACTATCTTAGACCATTTGAAGGACACTATGTAACTTTTCTAGTGAAGGGTCTGCCACCTGGTTCTCTCATGATGTTATTGCATTTCCTGGAATGTTTCACTGTATGGCATTCAGTTTCCACAAGACAAGTTGAAATTGGGTCCACGAGAATGAGACAAAACAAGATTTCTGACATAAATTTTTTTTTAAATGTACGATTCAGTTCACAATTTTGACCTCAGAATTTTAATGTGTTTTTTTTTATTATTATTATTATTATTATTATTATTATTATTATTATTATTATTATATTATTTTTTTATTTTTTTTCTTTGTACCACTGCTTTTTGGAACTCAGTTTCTCACGAGGTGTAACTTACCAGTGCTTTTTTTTTCTCATGTGTGCATTATCTCACAAGATCTTGAGGCACAAAATCTAGTCCCATCGTAGCATTAAACATATCAAACGTATTATTTTATTACGCTACTTGTGGAACATTCCAAGCAGAGCAAAAACATCTCCATGGGGATCCAAAAAAAAAAGTAACAAAGTAGCACTGAACAACGTTAGAAAGATTTCTATTTAAATTTGAGCTTTAATACTAGCATTCAGTTCAATTTACTGCATGAGTGTTTTTTGCAATTTCCTGATATGTTTTAAAGTGTCCTACTAAATGTACTATCTTATTAATATCTTTTCTATAAATCTCCAGTTTTTCAGTTCATTATCACCACGACCCTGTTGCTGTTCCTCCTCTCCGCTCTTAAGTGCTCTGATTTGCGGCCGTGTTTGGCGACTCTGGCGAGCTCCGTCTGCTCCTCCGCACTTCCATCAGGTGCAGAGGAGCCGTCCTAGTTTGTGTGAAAGTGATGTTGTGACAATATGAAATGATTGGAACGATTTGTGTTTCTTGAGCCGCCACTTTAGATATGATTTGTTTTTTTTTTTTCTCTCATTTTGTCTCTTCTATCCTTTGAATCTCCCAAAATGTGTGTGCTATTCAATGCTTTGTCCTTCCAATTACATTAACAGATGTTATATCCAGACTTTTACGATTAATCTTACATGAGTAGTACCTTATTTTCTGGGCTATACGTCACTCCAGAGTATAAGTCGCATCAGCAAAAAAATGCATAAAATAATGAAGAAAAAACCTATACAAGTGGCACTGGGCTATAAGTCGCATTTTTTTGGGGAAATTTATTTTACAAAATCCGAGACCAAGAAAATACACATACTGCTTTGGCCTGTGAGTAAACAGACTGCTGAAACTTTATTTTTTACTTCTCACTTGTTTTTTAAATAGTGTTTTGTCAGGTAAGACTAAAAGACTGAACCTGAAAAAAACAGGAAGTAGTTTTCGTGACCTAGACTTAAGCTTTGTTCCAGATGAAAAAAAGTATCACCTTTATGGTCTTATAAATGAAGAGGAAATAAATAAGGGGAAATTAAATATGAAATGTATAAAAGAAACGAGTCAAGTAGCGCATCTAGTGGTCAACCAAGTGAACTGTAACATGTACAATCAGCCGTTACATAACACACATTTATTCAACTACATGAAGCACAGACAGAACTGAATACATGTCTTATATGTTAATGTAAGATATTAACAGTTTATCAGATAACCAAAGAATAAAAAAACAAGCTTTACTCTGGATCTCACTCCAAATCACTAAAATCCCACGTAGCTTTCATACTGGTACAAGCCTGGAGAGCCCTCACGCAGTTGTCAGTGTGACAATAATGAAGATGTGAAATTTCATGGCCAATGTCAATTGTTTAGATCCCTAGCAACTGATAAGCACTGCCAATATTTTTGGGCTGATTTAGATTATTTTCTCCCAAATTATGTCATTTAAAATTTCTACAAACTCACCCACAGTCTGTTTTTAATCATAAACCTGTAAGAGAGTTGTGTTGTCACATTTTGTGCAGTTATCGCTGCACTAAAGTCTTCAAATATATATGAATTTAAGGCTGATAGTGGAAACATTAAAAAGTGCAAATACTGGCCAATATATCAGCACACCAATATGTCAGTCTATCTTTACTTTTTTCTTCTACTTACTTACTTGAGTACAACTTTCGACTACTACTATCCACCTTATTCTGAAAGTTGTCATTCGGGTTGTATTATTTTGCATGGAGATACCGATCTTGACAGCAAATAAGTTCTACAGGGACTACAAAGCCGTTTTAAAGCCTCCAGAGAATCATTGCTGTGTTGAACACTGAACATTTTGCACAGATCAACCTACTTTAAATCATATTTTAGTGGCAAAACTTTCCCCAAATTCTCCATTGAAATGAATGGGATTCTCGCGTAACCGCAAGCACCGCCACAAAGAATGCATGGTTTAGTCGCATTTAGTGGCAAAAGGAGGTGGGGTAGAATAAGGTCAATCTAACTCTGCACCGTTGTGGTCATGTTTGTGTCTTGTATAGGCACAAGAGCACACTGTTTGAAAAATCTATGTTTTAGATGTCACATGATTTCGAGTAAGCAGCATCTGTCTATTGTGAAAAAGGCACTGGTTTGGAGGCGAGGGTCCTTGCTTGCAACTTACTTCAGACAGATATACTCCTCACTCCTACAACGTTTGGTCCAGTTGACAGATTTAACTTTGTTTTTTTTTGCTATGGATCAGACCTGGACGACCTGTGTGTGATCTGTGGAATGCCGTTGAGCAAGACACTTCTGTCAGGTCCTGTCTGTTTAAAACCGTCACCGGTCCCTGAACTCCGACGCAGTTCCAGCTCAAAGTGATGTTTATATTTTCTAATGATCCCTCCATCTCTCACATGCAGCTTCACCTGCTCATATTCCTCTGAGATATAAGTAACATATAGCAGTAGTACTTTTTTTTTTTTTTTGTATTCATTCCTTGACTGTATTTTCCCCATTTACTTCATGATTACAATTATCAAGCGGACTTATTAATCCACTTCTATATCTCCACAGTTTTCAGTTCATTATCAGTATCACTGTGACCCTGCTGCTGTTCTTCCTCTTCCCCTCTTAAGTGCGCTGATTTGCAGCCGTGTTTGGCGACTCTGGGCGTGCTCCGTCTGCTCCTCTACAGTTGAGTCAGGAGCAGAGGAGCCGTCTCAGCTTGTGTGAAAGTGAATGTGTGTTTTTATGATGGCGGTGACCTACTGGCGGTGTCCGGGATGCAAAGCAGATCCTTGAACGGGAGCCAGCACATAAAGCTCTGAGGTCACTTTATGATAGCTGCTCACTGGCCGCGTTCAAAACTTTATTTATGCTCTCCGCCTTGTAAGATCACGGCTGGATACTTTGTGAAGTAGTAAAATGTTGCTTTTACAATATATTACCTGTGAAATGCGCTTTAGTGATCTATAAAAAATGTGATGAATATGATGGGAATTATCATAGTGTGACTTTTAAAGGGCCAGTACCTGATTTTTTTCCCCATGGATTTGAGCGAAATGTGTCTTGTTCCAGTGCAGATATATTATATAAGCAGCTCTTGAGGGCGAAATAAGTCCTCTGTATTGTTATTGTCTAATTATTTTAATTTCATTGAAGCTATGAGTTAGAATGCTTGTTTTTTAATTTATTGTTCTCCTGAAAAGCACTCATAAGCTCATTGTGGTGAGTAATTAGGATGCTTGGAATGCATGCGGCGAGTGAGGAATAACTGAAAACTGTTTAAAATGAACTAGCAAGCTTGCATTTCCACAGATCTTACCTTACCTATAACTTGGCCTGGTGGCGTCACTGTGGTACACTTCAGGCAAAGTATAAACATCTCCATGGAGACCAGCAGATGGTGGTATGCCCCCCAGAAAAGTTACTTAGTGCACCTTTAACAGTTTTTTTTTTTTGTCTTCTTTTCAATTTGCAAAGCGTGGGCCAATCAACTGTGTTTAGAATTGTTTCCATGGAAATGAGCAGTAAACACAGACACTGAATATAGCCTGGATGTTGAGTGATTAGGGTTGTTTTGTGTCATCACATACTCATGTAAACACAGGGTGAGCTTTCTTTAACCAAGGTCAGTCCCTAATGAAGAGCTCGGGACGGCTGCAGCTACTCTGGCTCAGTGCTCCCAAAAGCAACATTTCCCATTATAAAGTCAGACAAGGACACTGGTCTGGTTAAATGCATGCACAATTTTCTTAAAGAAGACATATGGTGCTTTTGTCTGCTGTGTAGTTATAATTTATGACACCCACGGATCATTACGACGAGATAAAATAAGAGAACCTTGATGTGTCCGACAATGGGGAGATTCCAGTGTTGCAACACACAGTTTAAGAACAAGAGAACAGAAAAAATGCACTCAAAAATCAAGATAAATGTTAGAAAACTGATTTAAAGTTAACTCAACCACTGCGCAAGTATAATACGATATAAACATAAAATAAAGGGCTACAGCACTATTCTGTAGAGTGCAGCTTAAGAACAGAATAAACATCAGGTAAAGTGACACAGTGATACAGGAGATGATTTATATTCTGTTACAGTACCTCACATGACTACTACAGGTGGAGCATGTGCAGGGCCGGCATTGTTCATTGTCCAGTCTGACAGCAGCAGGAAGGAAAGACCTATGAAACCTCTCCTTCACACAGCAAGGGTGGATCAATCTGTCACCGAAGCCGCTCTCCAGAGCAGACAGGGCATGGTGCAGTGTGTAGATGTGACTTCAGTCAGAGAACCTCCTGTCCTCCGCCTCCAGGACAGTCCAAGACCCTCCTGGTTACTATCTCTGTAATCACTAGGCCTGTCCATATGAAACAAAATCTAAAACTTCTTTGTCAGTATGAATAAACAAGAGTGAGGTAATATTCTCAAAACAGCTTCAGACATGATTGTCGTAAAACTAATATGGCAAATAATGATAAGATTCAACATATGTGGATCGTAAGTTTGTATATTTCTTTTCAAAAACAGTGAATCTCCCATTGAGTTATATAAGCCCTCCATCTGCAATCATGTAATCAAGTTTTAAAAACGTGAACGTGAACATTTTTAATTTAATTTTTTTTTTTTTTTTTTTTGTCAGGGTTTGCCATAGTGAACCAGTTGCATGCAGGGAAATCGGACTGGGGGGTAAAGGGTACTGTTTACCCAGGGCCCAGTGCAGGGAGGGGCCCCTTACAAAGTCTGTAATATGCATTTTTCATTAGATAATATATAATGAGGGTCCACCAAGAGGATTTCTTGGTGCAGAATGTGGTGCAACACCCCTGGTCGCATGGTTTTGGAGTTGTATTTCTCTGATGATCTTCTGTGTAGGAGTGTGTAATATCTGAAGCTGTGAATTAAACCTGGTTGAGTGACTTTTTTGAGTGCTGGTTTAGTTCTGGTTTAAATACATGACCACAAAAGGACAGTTATACATAATTTGAACTGACGACTTCTGGTTAGAGGGTGTATACTTACCAGCTACACCACTATCACAAAGTTGATCCTTCTCCATTTCAATTACTGTTTTTGAATTATATTTCACACAGTTTCACCCTGCCTTATTTTCCCATGTAAATTCCTCTCTCCAGCTTTAGTAGCAGATTGCTTGTGAAATGCCTTGTTTTTACTGACAAGGATTTACCCATAATCCCACACAGCTCGCTTTCATGACGAGCCCCCATTTTGTGTGTCTGGAGTTTGTTACACTGGTGTTGTCTGCTTGTATTTGTCAAGTTCTTGAGCTCCAGATTGTTCTCAAAGTTACGTTTTTTCCAAACATCGATCCTGCTAATTCTTCGATTAGAAAGTCCAGATTTTGCAGTGACAGTAATTGAGTTGTTTATTAAGAGAGAGCTATTATGCAAAATCGAGTTTTTAGTGCTTTTAACTTTGTTGTAATTATTTCTCCATTCTCATTTAACCACTCAGAGTTGTATTAAGAGTGATTCATGCATGTTTGAGTAATCAGAATAGTTTTTTAAATGCATTTTTTTAAATTTTTGTGCACCTAAAGTAGATGACAAACCAACACATTGTTATAACCGTCCAATATGACCCCCACCCACAAGTGTACATGAGTGCACACATACCTATACATACAGTATTTACATATATACAAAAGTGCATCCATGTACAGTTGAAATCAGAAGTTTGCATACACTACATAAAAAAAGATACATAAACCTTTTTTTCTCACTGTCTGGCATGAAATCAGACTAACCTTTTCCTGTTTTAGGTCAATTAGGATTACAAAAAATTATTCTGGTATTTAGCAAATAGAATTAATGAGAGAAGGATTTTTTAAAGATAATTTTTCATTAATTTCTTCAAAGTCAGAAGTTTACATACATTTCATGAGTATTTAGTACCATTGCTTTTAAACTGTATGACTTGGGTCAAATGTTTTGGATTTCCTTCCACAAGCGTCTCACAACAGTTTGCAGGAATTTTGACCCAGTCCTCCTGACAGAACTGGTGTAACTGAGCCAGTTTGTAGGCCGCCTTGCTCGCACATGCCTTTTCAGGTCTGCCCATAAACCACAGGGCATGTCTCCAAAAATAAAGTGTTTCTCTCTGTGTGCATTTGCAAACTGTAATCTGGCTTTTTTATGTTTCTTTTGGAGTAATGGCTTCTTCCTGCAGAGTGGCCTTTCAGCCCATGTCGGTGCAGTACTCATGTCACTGTGGATAATGACACACTCTCAACAGCTTCAGCAGCATCTTCACAAGGTCTTTTGCTTTTGTTCTTGGGTTGATATGCACATTTTGGACCGAAGCACGTTCATCTCTGGGACACAGAACTCCTCTACTTCCTGAGGGGTATGATGGCTGGACATTTCCATGGTGTTTATACTTGTGTATAATTGTTTGAACAAATGAACGTGGCACCTTCAGGCATCTGGAAATTGCACCAAGGATGAACTAGGCTTATGCAAGTCTACAATTCTCTTCCTGATTTCTTTTGACTTTCCCATGATATTTCACAAAGAAGCAGTGTGTTTCAGTTGTGCCTTCAAATACATCCACAGGGGTGTATCTAATTTTCTCAAATGTTGTCAATAAACCAATCAGAAGCTTCCAAAGACGTGACATCATCATCTGGGTTTTCACAAATTGATCAAAGTCATAGTAATCTGTATATAAACTTTGAAGAAAGTAATGAGAAATTGTCTAAAGAAAATAATTTTCTCATTATTCTGGTATTTAGCTAATAGAAATAATTTTGGTAATCCTAATTGACCTAAAACAGGAAAAGTTTAGTCTGATTTCATGTCAGACAGCGAGAAAAAAAAAAGAGCATGTGTCATTTGTATATAGTGTATGTAAACTTCTTTTTTCAACTGCACTTGTGAATTCATTTAGGAAAATGATGGGATATGATCATGTGGGATATCCTTGTCCTTCTCCGTCTCTTCCTTACTCTCGCATTTCTTTAATTTAGTTTAGGATTATACCAAAGTTCGGTTTAATTTAAAGAGGGAGTATTATGCAAAGTAGATTTTTTTTTTTTTAGTTATAATGATATTCCCTCATCAAAAACATGCTTGAAGACGTTTTAGACACATCATCCATACATGTTTTAGTGATCACTCTCAGGCGCTTTCGAACCCTCCTTACAGTTAGATTCTGTGCAAGGCTCCACCCACAAGCCTACGTCCCCCCAAGCAACCACATGACAACTCTCTATAAATATACAAAAACATGACACAAAACTGCACATTGCAACTTCACAAACCTGGTGTGATGTGCAGCAGTTTCATTGATGGGGATGCAGCTGATTGTGTTATGATAGTGCACTGAAGAGGGAGTGACTTAGCACGGGGAGCAAACGAAGGCAAATACAGAATTCAAAAATAAATAAAATGGTAAAAAGGTAACCTGGTGATCCAAATATGTTATGTGTTTGCAGTTAATACCCCATAAAAGTAAAATAAGAGACTGTAAACAGACTGTTTATTGGGTATGAAAGTATCTCAGGATATAGTCAACCTTCCATTTCCAGTTTAGTAGTAGTCCTTAGTTTATTGTCATATAGTCAAGTGATTGTTTCCATATTTGGGGAAAAATATGGAATGTTTTGGTGCTACTGTAGTCGATAGATGAAAGATGATTGGTTAGTAGATTCCTATTCTTGAGATCTGACATCTTGTTCATACAGTAACATGCATCATACATTTTTAATCTTTATTGCTCTGTTTGACCTCTGTTTTTCACTTACTTAATTGCATTTTCTTAATCAGTTATACTTAGCTTTAATGTTCTGTTTCCATAGAATCATACAGTTCACAGACCACCTCCACGAGGCACTTACAGCACTATATAACAATAATCACAAATGCATGTAAAGCAAAGCAGGCACGTTTGAGGTCAGAAATAGAAAAAAAAATATATTAGTTTTCAATTTTTCATATAAGTTTATGGTATGAGCAAACACTGTGACCTTTGGAAGAGGCATCTCCAGCCTACAAATAGGATTTCATATTGTGAAATAAGCTCTGCACTGCTTCTATACACAATAATATGCACATGCCGAGGTGGTGAATTTGTAAGAACCAACGATTCTTTTGTGCTAATCCTATTACAGTTAAATATCAAGTATTACCTTCACAACTGAGCCTGGGTTGCCAGAGTCTTAACCTGCAGATGTTAGTGGACACACATATAAGTATTTCTCATTCTCAGTCTATGGACAGGCCTCATGTGAAAGCTCAGAACCTCCAGAATTCACTCACTGAGCCGCAGGTGCTGGGGTTTAGGTAGTGACGATTCAGATCAGAGAGAGTCCTTTTAAGTTTAAGCCAGCTGGATTTCAGAACTGGAACTGGCAACCCCGAAATGAGAGAGTCATGTGATGCTCAGCCTGTTTGTGATTCGATAATGGTCTTGAGAAACAAAACATAAGTGGCCCCATCACGTCCAGTGTTTTTGTAATTAAGAATAAATCAGCATTATAATTGTTATCAGTAAAAGCTACATGTTTGGAATAGACCAGGACTAAACCAGGAAGAGATCAGCCAAACCAAGTCTACATTAGTACTAAACCAGGACAAAAGTGAACACGGTCTGAGTCACTGTCAGTGTGCTGTATGTGGAGGTGTAAAATACTGTATACTGTTTTTCTCCTGTAACACTCAGCGGTTAGAGGAATGTTGACCTGGACTTCAGATGTCATGCTTCTATTTTCAGAATGTTACGGTGGCCCTGCAGGGACGCACGACATATGTTTTTTTTTTTATATAACGCTATCGTCCTCCTCCAGCTTGAGCGTATGGTCTAGTAGTTGATTTATAAGTATGAGTAATAATTGTGACATTCCTACATATGCAAAATTAATGTTTTCTGTACCTTGTCCTCGATAAACAAATCATAAAATACTTCCAAAACAATGCAACCATTACAAGTTAAAACATGTAATTATCTTTTTCTGTACATACACGCCACTGCTGACAATCGCCAACTCACTCACACACCACATCCATACTACGCAAGGTGAGTAAAGTGTCTTGCTAAAGGACTTGACAACAGCTTTTGCCACTGGCGCCCCACTGTGGCACCCGGTATTCCCAACAGTCTCCCATCCAAGTACGAAACCAGGTCCAGCCCTGCTTAGCTTCTAAGATATGATGAGAGGAAGCTTTGACAAGGAGGTTCGGCCACATTTAAAGCGTCTTTATTACACTATTTTCTGATCTATGTTATAATGTTATGTCCTCATCACAAACTGACCTGGAGATGTGTTTTGTTTCACTCACAGATGTTTAACACTTAAACTCGGCATATTCTATCAAACAGAAAACACTCTGTTCCACTTTGTGATGTCATGTGGTACTACAGGAAGTGCTCCACTGTGTTTTTTAACTCACACTTTCACTAGAATCACTTTATTAGTAATAATTTCAGCCCTGGAACAGCCATTCTCTACTGAACTAAAGGTTCAAGGCAGCTGTTAGCATGGAAACTACCACTTTGTGACATAACAAGATTGCCAGAATACCTCACCTGCTTGTTAATCATTGATACCGGAACATTTAATACCAGATCACATGACTATATAAGGGTAAGGACGAGCTGCACCAGAACTGAGATGGGAAAGACACTTTTAGCTGTTTTGCTTCACAAAAATGGATCACAGTCCAAAGAAAGGCACAACTTTTTTTATAATTTAAAATCTGACAACAAACTTTTATACCCAATCCTGCACCCGTTTTTAATTTTTTGATATGGACTTGTTGGTTGTTTTCTGTTTGTATAGTTTTTTAAATAGTGCGCCCATGAAAAAGAGAGCCCAAGTGCTCTCACTGGGTTCCCCTGTATAAATAAAGATACATGAATAAATTCAAATAAATAATCAAGGTAAACTGAGTATTTTGAGCTGTGGAAATGTAGAGAGACATGTGTAAATGAAACAAAAAACAACTCCATGTATGTTTTTGAGGAGGTAATAGCATTATAACATGACTTAAACCTCACCAGGGTTTATTTCATATAATATAAGACCTTTTAATTATTTGTAGTAGTACATTTTTACAGTGAAACCCTTGGATCACCAGTTCAAACCTCACTGAATCCTTATGAGAGCTGTCCATCTGATGTCTCTGCCCAATAAAGATCTTATATACCCCGGCTAACAATAGCATAACCCGCCTGGGGTCAGTGTGCCCGACCGCCTCCCTGGTGTAATCCTCCGTTAGCGCGGCCTCACACGACCAAAGGCAGCCTCCCTGCTTATCGCCGGGTCACGGTACAGAACCTGACCTCCACATGTCCTGTGCCTCCAGATAATGAGCTGGTTCCTGTGACATTGGCTTTGATTTAGACCCCTGTGTCGGAGACGCCAAGTCCATATCAAGCCACAATCAAAACCGCTCTGTGCAGCTGTAAAAAACACATAAATAAGTGGTATGTAATCTATCGAAAATGTATGATGAAGTAAACAAAGGGAAAATAGAAAGACTCTTTTTTATAGGAAATATAGCCATGTCTTGCTGTGCAACCATGCGCTTGTTCAATAATGAGGTGCCAACAATTCATCGTAATAAAAAAAATTAATTATAGGAGCATAAATGTAACTGTAAAACTGTCAGTATTAGACTGTATAAAGACGTGGACTAAGGAAGTGTGACGTCAGTTATAGTGTTTGTCTCCAGTCAAAAGAAGCTCCTCAAAGATAGTGGTTACAGGGACACCGTTTTTCAATACAAAGTGGATTGGAGCCGATGGAGCCGATGGAGCCGGAAGAGTGCTCATACTCACTTTCTATTTGGAATGTGGCTTGCAGGTTTTCTGTGTCCATTGACATATACATTCTATGGTCTGTATCCAATTTATTCCATGTGTTTGAGCTAAATGTGCTTTGCCTCAGTACAGCTGTTGAGGTCAAAAATATGTCTGCTGTGTTCTGTCTGTATCTATAAAGCATTCTGTTGTGTCGTTATTGTGGAGTTATTGTTGCTAACTCCACTTAGTTATGAAAAGCACTTATGAACTCATTGTGGTGAATAATTAGAATGTTGTGAATACAAAAGATAAGTGAGGAACAACTTTGGACCACGGCAAACCATTTAAAATGAACAAGTTCTGCTTTTCACCCTTTTAAGACGGTAAATATCTGAGAGGCTACAGTGTCTTTAAAGTGAAGTAGTATTTATGTAGACTTAACTCTTGAGTACATTTTGATTGGCCTTGAAATATGTTCACCCATTGAATAAACTTCACAAGAAATTTTTTTTTATCTTTTGAAAAAAATCACACTTGAAGCATGTAAAAAATTAAATATATATTTTAAAGAAATGACTGGAAGATGGTCAAAATCTACTGATATTTTCTAAATTTTTCGTCCATACATTTTTTGTCCATGAATTTTTGTCCAATTCTTCTACTGACTTTTTCTGATATGAGTTTGTATGTTGTGCTCTTTTCAAAGTTAAGATATTAGCATGTTTTTATTTTCAGAGATAAATCATTGCCTTCAGTCTGCCTCGTCAAAAGGACACTTTGTTGAAATCCTTGAAAACTTCACTAACAACAAAATATTATACCTTTGTACTTTCTTATGAATTATGGATTTTTTTTTTTTTTTATGGAATGAAAAATGGGATATATTGTGTCTTTTGAACACTCCTATTAAAAAAGAAAAAAAAATCTATAAACTAAAGACAAAACAAATATAATATTTTATGCAGCTTTAGACAGATTTATCCTGAATGCACGTAGGAAAAAGCGAAGACGCAGAACAAATTGAAAGTAACAATAATAATAGATTTTCTTTTGCATTGAAGTAATTGTTTATTCTAACAGATTTAGATTTTCAAGTGTAGTTTGTTTTCCTACCTGACAGTTTTTGACTTCTCACGAGCTGTCTTCATGAGAATAATCACATGATGTTGCATGTGACGTGTCCGGTCCGATGTCCCCAAACCGCTAATGGTGAACTTCTACAGCCGTGCCATCAAGGTGTGGTTCTCCAGCTGCGCTAAGGTCGACCAGAAGGCTTTCCAGCGGGTGGTTAAAAGAGCGGAGAAAATCACTGAAGCTCCAAGAGATCAGAACCATCTACACCACTCGCTGTCGGAGGAGAGCGTACAGCATCCAGCGTGATCGACACCAACCTGCTCATCATGATTTCCACCTGCTGTCCTCAGGCAGAAGGTACAAGTCCACACAGGCCAGAACAACCATTCTGACCAACAGCATGTATCCTCGAGCTGTGAGGCTGCTGAACACTCCCCCTTTCTGCTCTCCTCCCAGGGACAATAACGACATCCACCAATGCAATAACATTGAACTGGACTTGCATTATTTTAATAGATTATTTTTCCAGACCAAGGATTTGTTTGTTTTGTTTGTTGACAGCTTCGACTGCTCACTAGCGGTCTTCGTCAGAGTGTCATGTGATGTTGCTGTGGTGTGTCAAAAAAGAATATATTAAAATAAACTGATGGAAGACCAGATTAACCTCACTGGACTATGGACTTTGCGTTGTCGCATAAAGACATTAAAACTCCACATATCTAACCTTGTGATGTCCTTGTGATGCACTTTACTGTTGAGAACTATTATGCTGCTTTTAAGAGTCTTACTTTTTATTACACGTCTTGCACTGATTATTGTGCTAATGTTTAGACTGGGGTTATTGGATGAGGTCGTGCACCTTTTGTATTGCACTTTACATCAAAACTATGCAGCGTTTGATGTTCTAAATGTGATTTACTGATGCTTATTTACTCTGGCTTTACCACTGTCTTCCTACCAGTTGAGGCTGGACGGCAGTGCCGCAGGACTGTAAACCAGAATGAGGGGCCTTTTTATTCCCACACACCTGGGATACTGTCCTGAAGAAGTCAGACTACAGATGGCACTGTCTGGATTTGTCTCTCATTGGAATTGTTATTTTCTTGTTGCAAGTTGCGTTCTTTTTTAACTTTAAAGTCCACACCAGTCCTCTATTTTAATTTTGAACCAGGGCTGGACTGGCCATCTGGAGCACCGGGAGTTTTCCCAGTGGGCCGAGACACATGGTGAGCACAGTCCTGATGTAATGCTTAAGTGGCCCGCTCTTATTCAGCTTTCCCTGGCTGTATACGTTCTATTATGAGTTCACCACGGCCTCACGCACATGTGGCCCCACACAGATGTGGTCCTGACCCAGTCCTTTATCACCTGGGCCGGCATAAAGCCAACAGGGCGACGCTGATGCAGGAGCCCCAGCCCATCATGAGCAGCAGCATGATCAGAGCTACTGCTGGTAGTGAGTCTGTCCATTGAAATCATGCTGAAATCAAGACATTTTGTGAACAGAATGTTTCCAAGCCCATAAAGGCATTCTGCACTCTTTAGTCTTCATGCTAGTTTTTATTTGACATCGATAGACCACATATTCATGTTGTTCTGGCGCTTGACACAGACATGCCCAACAGATTTCTTATGTGATTACTGCAAAGGAGAAAAAGCTATTATCTTTAAAACTGCCATAAAATATAAATTCAGAGGTTCTGACACAAGTGTGTGAAGCCTGTGGAGCTTCAGACCACTGCTGTCCACTGTTGTCCACTGCTGTCCACTGTTGTCCACTGCTGTCCACTGCTGTACTCAGACGGTGGCTCTGTGCTCTGAGCATCGGGGGCGTGCACAACAAGCACGCTGAAGGTCCTAGAGCGGGAGTAGTTAAACCTATTCATTTTAAATAGTAATTGATTTAATTTCTACCAATCATTATAATAAAAATAAAATATATAATGATAATAATAATAATGATTACAATTAATAACTGTCTTTTAACAGTGAAGTCAGCAACAATAGCATATTAAAACTATCCAAAAATCAGTTTTGGATCAAATCACCCCAGTTATAATCACATTATACAAACGTATTACATTAGAAAGCTTAGCCTATAGTATCAACAGGCATTCAGAATGTCATGGTTGCATGTGTTTTTTTGTTTTTGTTTTTTTTCTAATTGCCACGATCAGGGCCAATCCAGACGGAAAAGTCCAGGGCCAATTTCTTCCCCCAGTCCAGCCCTGCTTTAAACTCTTGGTGTTTAGCCAAATTAACCTAATCAGCCATGTGCTTATCGACATCTTCTGGATAAACCAATTAGCTTTTCTGATCTCGGACTATGTTTCCAAACCAACATTTGTCCTGACTCAAACTCTTCCTATGCCATATATACCAAATCTTGTCTATTGCTATTACACAGTTCTCCTCCATGTGTAACCACAGTCACACGAAAAACCTCCCCTCCACCCAACCACCCCCCTGCCCCCCCTCACCATGATGAAACTGTGACCAATCGCCAATTTCTCTGGCGCGCTACGAGGTTTAGACGCTCCTCTTTGAGTGCGGGATCCAGAAAATCGCACACGTCAATGGTGCTAGCTAGCGTCTACTGATCCTAGCCCTGTAGAAGACCTCTTTGAACATGCCAGAAGAAAGCTCAGAGATTAGGTTTGGTTTATGCATGGGGCTTGTGGTGGTTTTGTGCAGGATTTGAGTCCAATAAGACATTGCTAACGTAGAGCCAACGGGGGGTAGGGTGGAGTTTATGAAATTCGTGAACTTTATGTCATAATTTCAGATATAGACAAGGGTGCTATAACTTTTTTTTAAGATAGTTTGATGTTTTTTTTTGAAAATCCCAAACTGAAAATCCACAGTGGTTCAGTTTAAAGGAGTACAGCGATGCGGTTCTGGTGGAGGGAACAAGACCTGATTTTCTTCATAGATATTTCATTGCTTTTCCTGCAATGTCCCATAATATGGCATTAAACATACTCAGCTGGCATTTATTTCTTATTTACTGCTAAAAAAAATACATTGAATGTGCTTTCTTGATGTAAGTGTGGTCGCCTCACATACCAGTAACTGCAACCCACCATATTATGAAGCTATATAATGAAAAACTAAGTTACACTGTAGTTTATTTGATGTTACTTTGTACCAGATTTATTTTATATAGGGAATTTTCCATGGAGCTCAACAGTCCCGCCCACTTCGAAGTGGCTCCAAAAGTACACGTTCCATTAATGTTTTCCACAGACTTTTCCAAAAATGTTTCTTTTACATTTTAAAGCGAACTATTAGGCAAAATGGTTTAATAACTTTGTAGTTTATAAAGTTTCAGAAACTGATTTAAAATGCAATAATAGGTTTTGCAGTGACGTGCTGTGAGGTTCATAGCTGGTGAGTCACAATCAGATTTACAAACGTATAAACCAGGTGTCGGAGAGTAAATCAGACCCCGGGCCAATTTTTCTCCCAGTGACTTGGGGCCAGAATAAAAAAGAATTTCAAAATAAAAGTTCTGAAGTCCGTATGAATTAGCTCTAATAGTATGAAATAAAAAGCTGGTTTTATATTGTTTTTTTGTCCTTGTTTCCCCAATTTTTAATGGATTGAAGTCATTACATTTCTTACCGTTTTGTACGTCTCTGTTTGAAAAGAGCGAGTCTTTCGTCCTGTTGTCTGGAGCAAAACATTTAGCTCCTTTAGCATTGGTCTTGGTCCTTTAAGTATAACCTCCTGCTTCGACTGAAAGTCCAGTTTAGAAAACTGTTTGAGCTTTAATATCTAATCTTCCTCCATTTAAAAAGTTGGGCCAGACAAGAAGAAAAAAGTGAATTGCTAAAGTTGACTTGCTAACTCCAAATTGTAGTTTGCGGCTCCTATTCTGCAGGAGTTACAAGAATCCCTGGGCTCACGAGTGCCCCCTAACATGAGGCAGGGTAACTGTGTGCAGCAAAGTCAGTCTGCGGTGGGCCACAAACGGCCTGTGCCTCACCTTGCGTCTGGTAAACGGTAAACCTAAAAATTCTGCGATTTTTTGAGTAAAAAAAAAAGAATAAAATTGCAAAGTTAAATAGAAAATAACTTTATAGTACAAATCATTGGATAAATATAACCATTTCATTTATTTTTTCTCTGATGACAGGTGAGGCACTGCCTCACCTGACTGCACGTCACTGAGGTCTTGTCATCATTAGTCACAACATAGCTGATTACCTACCAAGAAAACCTCTATTTTCGGAAATGAAAAATGCGAGGGGAGCCATCTATTTTTGAGCAATAACTGATCTGAATAAAAGCAGGATATATGGTTAAGGCATAAAGTGGAGCATTCAAAGCAAAGCAATGACATCTCCACATATTCTACCAGAAAAAAAGAATTGCATAGTCCACCTTTAACATGGACTTAATTTAGTTTTAAAATGTGAAAAATGCAAACAAAACCATACAAAAAAATCTGTTGTAAACCAAATGATCTTGCAGGCATCTCAGTTTATAGTATGAATGCAGGTTTTTCTGCAGTATATAAATATATAAAGGAGGATAGGGAGATAGGGACCATAACAGCAGGAGGTTGAACGCAGCCCTTCCTCTTCTCCTCCTCTACATCACTCTTTCATTCACTCTTTCATTTCAAACACAGCCTATTTGCAAACTGATATCTTCATGGCTGGGGAGATATATTGGTTTCACACAAGATTAAAAATGTACGACTTAGTGTGTCGCTTATAGAAAATTATATCTTTCCGTTATCCCTAATCTTTCCTTTGGAGTTTTCCCGGATGGATAGACGGAGCAAGTCATCTACCTCCAGCTGTGTGCATATGGATTAGGTGTGTATTCTACAGTAAGGGTTTCACAGTAAAAGATTAGGTTGTGTTGATGTTCTTATAGAATATAATGTCATGATTTCAAAAGGAGGGCAGCAGCTTTTGTAACTCTTATTTCTGAGACACTGGGTTCAAGTAGAAGTACAAAGTAATGGTATAACTGTTATTCAAGAATAACTTAAAGTGTAACTGTTGGGATATAATAACTCATTTGTAATTTAAAGTTAATGTAATTGGATTAACAAAACATTCAATAGTGCACAAAATCTGGTATTTTCAAAGGACAGACACAAAAGTGAGAAAAATGAACCCATATTTGAAGGATCGGTGCAAGAAACAAATGTATCATATTGTCAATATAAAGATTTTGTCACTTGTAGACTTACTCACAATGGGAAGTCACCAACACTTTTACTCAAGAAAGAGTACTGTTACAATTAAAAATACTCAAGTAGAAGAACAAGTGTTCTGCTAGAAAAGTACTCTGAAAAGTACCAATGAATTTAAGTACCATCCAGCTCTGCATTAGTGGCTAATTTTATCTTCATGTGAAAGGTTGGATTCATATAGCTTTTCACTGCAAGTGGTTCAGAAAAAAAAATTCAGGATAATTACATGATTGTTCTGGTGCATGAGTCAACTGACCTCAAGTCTAGGTTATAATTCTGTAGTATTTGGTATTTAATGGTCTAAATGCACTTTCTGAGCTTTTAACCATGTTATAATAATGTTCCCTCAAAAAGAAAAAAAAAAGTACCTGGAATTATATTATATTATATTACATGTCCAAATCACATGCAGCTTTTACTGATTGAACTGAACTATTCTCATGCTGTAGTTAATTACAAAATGATTGGTTCTGATGTCCCATCTACTGCTGAAACCAGAAGTTTAAGAAGTGCACTATATGTAAAAAACTTTTCCTGTTTTACATCAGTTAGAGTTACCAAAATGATTTCTATTTGCTAAATGCCAGAATAATGAAAGACAGATTTTTAACACAATTTGCCATTACTTTAAGCCAGTAGTTTACATACATTTGATTATTATTTGGCACCATTGCTTCGAAACTGTATGACTTGAGTCAGATGTTTTGGATATCCTCCCACAAGCTTCTCACAATAGTTGGTCTGCCCATACATGTTCAACAGGATTGAGATCAAGGCTTTGTGACGGCCACTCCAAAACATTGATTTGCTTACCCTGAAGCCACTTTATAACCAGTTTGTCAGTATGCTTTGGGTCATTGTCCATTTGGAAGATCCATCTGCGCCAAAGCTTGAACTTCCTGGCTGATGTCTTGAGATGTTGCTTCAGTATTTCCACATAATATTCTTTCCTCATGATCCCATCTATTTTGTGAAACGTCCCAGTCCCTCCTGCAGCAAAACAATCCCACAACATGATGCTGCCACCCCTGTATTTCACAGTTTTATGGTGTTCTCAGGCTTGCAAGCTTCCCCCTTTTTCCTTCAAATGTAAACATGCTCATTATGGCCAAACTGTTCAAATTTAGTTTTGTCAGACCTCAGGACATGTCTCCAAAAATTGAGATCTTGATCCCTATGTCCATTTATAAACTGTGATCTGGCTTTTTAATGGGTTTTTGAAGTAATGGCTTCTTCCTGCAGAGTGGCCTTTCAGCCCATGTCAGTACTGTACTCATGTCACTGTGGAAAATGACACACTCTTACCAGCTTTACCCAGCATCTTTGCTTTTGTTCTTGGGTTGATCTGCACATTTCAGACCAAAGCATGATCATCTCTGGGAGACAGAACCCGTCTCCTTCCTGAGTGGTATGAAGGCTGAACATTCTCATGGTGTTTATATTTGTGATATATGAATAGATGAACATGGCACCTTCAGGCATTTGGAAATTGCACCTTAAGGATGAACCAGACTTGTATATGTGTCATATGTCTTTTATAGTGTATATAACCTTCTTGTTTCAACAGTACTTGTTATAATTTGGTCTGCTGGTTCTCAAAACGACTAACCAACCAGAAAACAAACTGAGCCTCACATGAGTCTCTCATTCTGGTTGCAAGTTGATTTAAACCTAAAATGCCTCTCTCTGATTTGAATCCTCCCCACCTAAAGCCCAGCACTTGCAGCCACCATGAATCAGTGCTAGTGCAGCCTGCACAGCTCAGTGAGTGAATTCTGGAGGTTTTGAGCTTTCACATGAGGCATGGCTCTTCTACATACTCAGAAAAACTGCATATGTATTCTATCTGCAGGTTAAAGCACTGGCAACCCAGGTTCACTTGTGATTGTAGTGCCATTTTTGAAAACAGGGAGAGCACAGGCTGCATACTTTTCCTTTAAAGTAGACATCTTTATAACATGACATGACTGTGAATAATAGTCTGCTGTCACCTGAGCCAAATAGTGCAGAACGTCATAGATTTATCCAGTGGAATATTGATGATTTTGCATCCGATAGGAGACCTGCTTCTCTGACCTCTCATACCACTCCGGAGTATTGATTACCCGGTTACCGATCACTAACTCGGACCTTGGGCACTGAATATATTATAGACAACTTAGCACCTTGTCACATTCGGTTTACACACATTTGGCATTTCAAGGCTTCTCAGGTCAGACACAGGAAAAATGTTTGGACCAAGGTAATCAGGAAAAAACATCTCGGCTCAAGCAGTGCTGCCAAAGTCAATGCTGGAATCTATTGCAAGCTGAAGCGCAAATTACTTTCTTGTGAAGGGGTTGAGAATGAATAGATTACACCAATAACAATTACTACTTTACAATGTATCTGGTTTAAGACTTTAAGAATATTTGGGAAGGGGTCAGACTGATCAAATTATCACTGGAGCATGCAGACAAGAGGAGATGATGTGGTGCGCAAGACCCCAAATGGCATTATGAGGTGAAACTGAACTGCCAACCTTACAGTTATATGGCAGCTGCTCCACCAACTGAACCACTGATACCTTGTTGGTTCATCATTTTTGTTTTTTTTCTTTTTTTCCCTCAGCTTATCCTTCAATCATATTCTTATGTGTAGCTATTTTATCGTATTTTTTTCATGAATATATATATTATTCACAAACAGAAATTACATGCTCACTCTATTGTTACACTAATGTTTTTTGTTTGTTTGTTTGTTTTAAATAATAATGCAATCATACGTATATCTTGAGCATATTTCTTTTAAAAATGCTTTAAATCTATAAAAACCTGGACACTGTTTAAAAGGCCCATATTATGCTGTTTTTTCATCTATGTTATAATGTTGTTTCCTCATCAAAAACATACCCATGAGTTGTGTTTTGCTTCATTCCCATTGTTTCATTCACACATCGCTCCGCTGTGGAATGTTATAGCCAAAGGAACAATGTTTCCATGGAAAACAAGCCGTATAAGAGTCAGGTTTGTGGAGATGCGAGCCCGCTCACAGTAAATACACATGTGTTTCAGTGCAATCATTTGGAGTTGCCAATCTCTACTAAATAAAAGGTAAAAGGAGCTGTTAACTTGAAACACACACACACACACACACACAAAAAAGGCTGAAACACCTTTTTGCGTCTGATCCATTGTCACTATACACTCCTTTAAACTCGGGTTGCACTGTATTTGAAATGTGAGCTGCTGATTAAGTAATAAGCTGCAAAAATCCCATGCGTTTCAGAACATGTCTGTAGAGGTCCAAACCAAAGATACATTTTTGTCCATAAAAAAAACAAACAAAAAAAACCAAAACATGTTATTCTTTGCTGAGGAGAGTCTATTGTCTAAATAATTGTAGCCTTTGTGATTTAATAACTGCAACAAATCAAATTGCTATTTTGTTTTGATCACAAATAACCGTGCAGCCGTACTAAAGGTGCACTCTGCAACTCTGTCCGTAGTGTCTGCAACCTGCTTGTTTCCATGGTGTTGATATTGCTTTGTACGCATTAAACATTTGTATATATTCAATTTCAAGTGTTTAATTGCACAAAATGCCTTTAAAAACATGCATTCTTACTGAGAGCTTACTTCTCGCCTCATCTGGACACTTTATAACACCGCTCACCTTCACAAGACATGTTTGCACTGTTGTTCTGATGCTGCTGTGGTATATATTTTCTTCCTCTAAGTAGATATTATTTTCAATTCAATTCAATTCAATTTCTCTTTATTGTCACATGTGCATATACATACAAGATATATAGCACAGATGAAATTGCTGTCCTCTCCCACCTCAGTGCAAACATATTAATAAGAGATAAAGATAAAAAAAAAGAATAAAAAAAAAAAAAATTGCAAACAACAAAAAAGGAAATGTGCAAACCAAGTAACATTAAAAATATAAACAAAACAGAAACATTCAAGTAAAGATAGCCAAGGTTGCAGATAGAAAGTGAGGTATTGCTAAATATATAACGTTATTTATTGTCCATATAGAAATATGAAATATATGTGCAAAATATATAAGTAACAATTATTGATTGTCCATATAAAAGTGAGGTAGTGCTTCATAGTCCAGTGTTCTCAGTGAGTGACAGGGGACTGAGGGGGGGCAGAGGGGAAAAGTGAGGGTAGGGCAGGGAGAGAGTTGAGTCTCCTGACAGCCTGGTGGAAGAAACTGTCCCTGAGTCTGCTGGTTCTGGCCTGAAGGCTCCGCAGTCTCCTCCCTGATGGCAGCAGGCTGAAGAGGCTGTGAGATGGATGGGTGGGGTCACCTGCAATCCTGGTGGCTTTGGGGGTGAGGCGGGAGTGATAAATGTCCAGTAGAGGGGGGAGAGGAACACCGATGATCCTCTCAGCTGCTCTTTCTTTTTAAGCATAACTTTTTTTTAACTCTATGCACGTCCTTATTTGTATTTATTCAGTGTTTTTATGTCGCACTTTATCACCCAAGTAAGTTCCTAGTTTGTGAGCTGTGTTCACTGACAACGGCAATAAAACTCTTCTGATTCTGATCACAGATCTGACAAGTAACCTGACCGGTGGTGTCACCTGCTTGTCTGCATGGAAATACATACATTTTAATGCCATAATGAGGGGCATTCCTGTCACATTAGAGGGATGCAACAACATCTCTTATCATCTTAAAGCTACAGTATGTTACTTTCTGGAGGTGCATCACCTGCATGACTCCATGGAAGTAGAAAGTTGGAATATTATAGCCAAAGGAACATTTCCACGGAAACAAGCCGTGTAAGAGTCAGGTTTGTGGAGAAGCAAGCCCGCTCACAGTAAACACACATGTTTTTTTTTCTTTTTCAGTGCATTAAACAAACAAAAAACATGCTTTTTTTTGAGTCTATAAAGTTACATAGGGTGGATTTCATTTAATATGTTTAATGTTTAATTCCTGCTAAAGTCACTCACTGCAAAAATAAACTACTACTGTCTACTACTTCTTTTTTCTCTGTTTTTTAATGTATCAATCCGTGCGCTCTGGCTCGCCTCAGTTCAATCCCCTCCTCTCTCTCCTTCTTTCCCTTCTGCGCGCTCTCCTCCTCTCCTCTGCTCTCTCCTCTCTCTGCCTCTGGAATAAATTAACTCTCAGTCCGCGGTGGTGGCGGTGGCGGTGGTGGTAGTCGCGGTGGTACAGCCGGGGAGGGGAGCCAGCGCGCAGCCATTCACACGCTCAGTTCGCCGGGAGTCCGCGAACCGACAACATCTCTCCTCCTCGCGCGGTATCTCTCCTCTCTTTCCTCATCCCGGAGCGACAGTCTCATCCCTCAGCTCCCCAACACTTTTAACTCTCCAGAAACGCTTCTCTCGGACTCCTTTTATGCTCGGATTGGATATAATTTGACTCGGGATGCGGAGCCGGAGTTGATGGCGCGCGTCTGGACTGGGTTGGACGCCTCTCCGTCTGTTACGCTCAAGTTGCGCTCACCAGTGTTTTGAATCGCATGAATGGAAACACATCTGTAAAAAAGAAGTAGTTGGTCTTCAATGACGCCAGTTCGACGTGTCCAAATTGCTCTAACTTCAACGTCCTTTCGCTGGATTTTACGCACACTTAACCGGACGCGTAACGGACCACGGCACTTCGACAATACGGTAAGATAAAAAAAACAACAAAAAAAACAAGGCTTGTCATAGGTTTCCCAGTTAAAAACACAGATTAAAATGTTGCAGAAAGCTGTTTTCTGTAACTTGAAATGAACCTACGACACTGGCTGGGCTGGCGTTATGTCATCCGCGTTGCTCCACTCACCCCTCCGCGCGCAGGACCTGGAACAGCGTCGTTATGTCTTTCTTCGGACGGTCTCCTTTCGCTTAGTGGAAGATCACATTTTTGGAGCTGGATTTTCAGCCATTTTTACGCAATTTGTCCATAAATTGCGGTGATTGTTTAGGTTATTATTGTTTAGGTCACAATATGGACAAGTGCCTATAGGGTCCACACCATAAGGGTCATTTTGACTAGACTAACTGTGGAAATGTTGGGGATTCTGCGTGTTTTTACGCAAATGCAGTATACCCAAGTCCAATTTTGAATCGGTTCACAAAGAAATGATGAGCTAGATCCTCGTTATACCAGTCAAAAGTCAGCTTGGACTATCAAAATAGTCCGATAGTGGTCTCAAATGTCACTGTGGCACATTTTTATTAGAAACCACAACAAAAATACATCAACTATAATGAACTAGTTGCAAGTACACAAAATGGCACCAAGTATGTGTTGTCCAAAATTCACTTTTTTGCAGATTACAAGTCAAAAACCCGTACTAATCTTTGTATTTGTCATGAGAAAAACATAACATTACACTGTAATGGCCCCGACAATTGATTGACAAACCCATTAAAAAATAAAGTCAGAATAATAGTCACATTATGCAACTGAATGACTGAATCAAGACTGCAAACTTACACTGCATAATGAGAACCTTATCAGAATAAAACTGCGAGAATTATTGCAATCCAATCCAGATTAGCATTTACTGCAAACACTGCTATTAAAGTATCATTTCCGTATGAAAAAAAAAACATTAAACTTTACTGCACAGCCTGAAAGCAGCTAACCCTGTAGTTTTATCTCCACAAACGTGCTCTGAAACGCATGAGATCACATTAGTTTAGCACTTCGGATCTCAGTCTTGCTCCTAGACATGTTCCAATGCAGTTTTTGAACACAAATCTACTATTAAATCATCTAATCTAATCGCGCAGATAGAGTTGTTTCATCCCAAATCCAATAATGACTTTGAAAACTGCTCAGGTATTTTGGTTCCACCGTCCTTCTTGTACAAATAGCGGTGCAGTGTTCCCCTTCACGCTTGCATAGAGAGAGGTTTTGTTCGCTCGCTTTGAATTCGAGCCATGCCCAAAGCCAAATGACACTTTGATGGTCTGCACGGCTACTTTCTTTTCATCCATTTTAATGCCATGCCAAGACTGCTCCCCCTCCTCTAGCACTCCCTGCACGCTGCTAGTACTGGCAAGAAATAAAATCTATCAGAAGTTGTAATTATTATACTAGTGCTGTCACGATAATATGGTTTCTGACTCGATACCGATTCATGTACCACGATAATAAGAAAAAATGCTCTTTATTTAGACAATAGAATGCAATATTTATAGCACGTACTTTTATATTTCCATGTGGCTTTACATCTGTGTAATCCCTCAGTCGTCCAGGTAGGTTCCATAGTAGTCCATGGGTGTATTTCTAGTCTTTTATACTTGCTCTGCTACCAAAAAACATCATTCTAAAGCTATTCAGGTTCATTTCTGTCCTGTGAATGTGACTTTTTAGTATCGATACTTGCTCAAATGAGTATCTAGCTTCAATACCAGTTTAGTTTCACTTTTGACAACCCTATAGTTTACAGTGCAAACAAAAAAAATCAAACATTAGGACTGAAAAACTTTGGAAATAACAGTAGTGGTAGTGATTAGATTTGTAAGTCATGGTTTCAAAAAGGGTTGCACTATTCATAGGCATGGAATAGAAATCACAATTTGAATGGAGGCGATTATCCTCAAAAAGTCGTAGTTTTTGAAGAACCATCATTTCTTCAGTATCCTGTTTTATTCTGCAAAAAACTGCTAACGCTGTAGAGCTGTGCAAACATGTTCTGGTAGTCATGTATTAGTTCATCAATTCTTCTGGACGTGTTAAAAATGTGAACTTTTAACAGAATTCTATGATTAAAACATCAATCACAAATCTAATCGCGATGCTTGACAGAAAAATCTCAGTTACATATTTTTCACAAATCGTTCAGCCCTTGTTTCAAATAAGAATTCAGCTCACACTGCAAATTTGACAGTTGATGTTCGACAGGAGGTTGAAATATGAACTGATAAACTAATCCAAGTATCCCGTGCATTTCAGAATAAGCTTGTCGAGGTCAAAACTACAAGATTAGCTCATTTTGTGCAGAATGTGATTTTTGTTGTCTGCATAGAAGTTGTTAATTAAAGATGCACTATGTGATTTTTGGAGATGTTATTGGTTTGCACAATGTTCCACAGTTTGGTTTTAAACATGTCTGTCTTCCATTCATTTAATTACCGGCATTTTTATTGCCAAAAATAATCATTTGTCATTAGTAGTAAGTTTTATACCCTCCACCAAAAAAGTGACGTTGTGCATCTTTAAATTAACGCAGTTTTTGCAATTTGTGAATCATGACCAATCAAACTGTAATGTTAAATCTACTGTGATTAATCGGATATGATGTGAATTCGATATCAAGTTCGATTTCAGTATTTGTGACTACTTGACATTCATTTAGTTTGTGTGTGTTACAGAGCTGCACAACTTTGAAAAAAAAAAAAAAAAAAATCAAATTGCACTTTTCCTGACTAGCATTGTGATTAGATTTGTGATTTATGCTTCAATAATAGTTTCACATTTTAAACGAGCCCAGGAGTATTGACAACAAGGCTGAAATATGAACTGAAACACGAACACCAGAACTGAATGAGGCCAGAGATTTTGTGTTTGTGGAGGAAATGATGGTATTTCAAAAAATGACAGTGTTTGCGATTTGCTCATTGCTTCCGTTCAAATTGTGATTTTGAATCGATGGCAGTGAATCTTGCACGATAAATACTGAGCCCCAAAAAGGATTTCTCCATCTTTCCTTCACTGAGCGATAAATCGACTAAGTAATTATTGGCCAACTCATGGAGAAGTCTTTGATTTGCCTAAAATGTTCCACCTTACTGGTTTAAACATGTCTATCTTGCTTTTATTCAGTTGTTATTACTAAAAAAACCCCACTTGATTCAGTGATGTCACGCGCTTGTCTCCATGGAGATACATTTTACGTGTAGCTTTGGCTCACTTCAGGGAAACAATAAGTTGCTATAGAGATTTGAAAGCTTCATACCCTCCACCAGAAAAGTGACAGTGAATCTTTAAATACGTTTTTTTTTTTTTTTGCGACCATCAAAAAACATTTATTTGTGCATGTGTCTTGCTCCAGTACAGATATATTGCATAAGCAGCTCTCAAGGTCAAAATAAGTCTACTGTGTACAGTCAGCATCCAATTATAAAGCGTTCCAATATCCGGTATTCTGTAAGCGTGTGTTAGCATGCTAGTTGTTGTTAGCGTTACCATCTCCGCTTTGTCCCTGAGACCCTATGAACTCAACGCGATCAGGTCCAGCGCCTTTAATCGGACACGGTGTGAAGACGACATCAAGCTTGATTTGACTGGTTATCACATTTATTTCCAAGCCAGTCCTAATGAACTAAGATTTTTCATCCACTCAAGTTGACTTATTAAGGGAACATTCCTCACTCCATTAACAGATAATTTAGCTTGAAATAAACATTGAAATGTGTGGTCATTAATCAACTGGAAGGACTCAAGGGCTTTCATCCTTTAAGTGCACAGGTTAGAGTACTTATCTCACTGACACATAGATAACATCGTTAGATTTAAGATTTTACTAAAAATGTATTCAATTTTGTGTAGTGTTTAGTTTGATTTGATGCAGTTTATCATTTTACTTCCTGGTTGGACACGGGCAGCACAAGTTAGCAAGCAATCACACCGTTTACAAGGGCCAAAACTGCCGTAGAGTGATAATCTATGACAACTGTGGATCATTATAACAGAATTTAAGCTCTGAAGAGATGAAGGGTCTGTCAGTGGCTTGTCTCCATGGAGATATTAATGCTTTGCCCACAGTATGGCATTAAACAAATCTATTACATAAACACAAGTACACAGGTGGTGTAACCAGGCCAAGTTACAGGTCAGATTTTTGGAGAGGCGATCCCGCAAAAAAAAAGCGTAGATATTTTTTTAAAGATATTTTTGACCAGTAAAAGCGACCTGTAATTGAATAACTGCAAGAGAAATCAGTTTAATGCCTTACTGTGGAACATTTTAGAAAAAGCAATAACATCTCCATGAAGACGAGCAAGTGAAACCAGAGAAGTTACTTAGTGCACCTTTATGTCACTTAATTTGTGCGTCATACAGGCTAAGTGAGTGCAAAAGATAAAGCCTGTAGCTTGAATGACTTTATAATATAAGTGAAGGGCAAATGAATTCTCCAACAATTATGAGTGCAGAATGAAAAAGCTGAATACAGAATACTTAATGAGAGCTGGAAGACTTAGCTAAGAGCATCTGACTTCCAATTGTCACTATGGCAATGATGGAAGGTAACAGCTTGCAACAGTAAAAGTACTGTACTTCGGTATCTCTACTTTATTAAAGCCACAGTATATAACATTTTAGCCCAAAAAATAGACTAAAATAAATGTATGTTTCATTTTGGTTGTTTATTGCACTTAATACAAGAGATGAGCCAATGTGGGATTTTTTCATGACAACTGCAACTACAGATTTTTATTGTTTTGCGGTTTTGTCTATGGCCGATAAGCTCAATATTGATCATTTTTTTTAACCAAAATGATATGATTTTAAATGGCAACAAAGTTATTCACCGTATCTCACTGCACACAAAGAGCAGCGCAGACACCTTTTGAGCAGTGTCCTATTTGCATTGAAGTGTTCAAATGAAGCTAAGACCTCTCCTTTAGTCAAGCAGTCAACCAGAATAACATATCGGACTATGCTAAACATTCAAGGTCGATAGTTGATAAGCAAAAACGTGCAAATACCGACCTGATATATCATCTAATCGATATATGTATCAATCTGTCTCTATCAAATACTTGCATGCGCCTTCACTGTGAGCGGTCTCGCATCTCCATGAACCTGACAAGGAGTAGATACTTTACTACTGTGTGTGAGATCAGGAGTCTGTACTTTCTACCTGACCTATAATCTGACCTTGTATAGCATCATTTGTTTGTCTTTATGTCGCTGAATCAATCCATTACTACACTGTGAAACATTTCATAACCTTACGTAACATTACATAACCTTTCAAACAGGTGGCAGATCCTCTACTAGAAAAGTTACATAGTGCAACTTAAAATCTAGGTTGAATATCTCTTTTTTGTGAGGACAAATGCATCCATCCAAACTCCACACTAATCAATATGTGCGTCCGAGCTGTGTGCAGTCAGATGATTTGTGCGGAGACCCTCGCTGACCTTTCACTCGGGCAATCAATCATTTTGGACAATTCTGATTTATCTGTGCATTCATTTATCAGGGCCAGGGATGGAGCCACAAATTGTACTAGATAAGAGAAGGTTAAAAAGAAATGAATCAAGCGCAAGTAAAAGGTAGTGATAAAAAAAGTCTTTGGTGAAAACTCTACAAAATCCCTGCTGATTTATGATTTACAATAAAAGTAAAAGGATGTTATGTAAAAATCAACGTTTTAGTGCTTTCTACCATGTTATAACGTTGTTCCTTCATCAAAAACATGCCTGAAGTGGTATTATATGTCATCCAGGCATGTTTAAGTAATCTAGTGATCTCTCCCGTACAATAATCTTCCATAAATATACCAAAGCACGATACAAAACGATACACTACAACTTCACAAAAATGATATGATGTGCAGTAGTTTCATTAGTGGAACGCACACTGATTGCAGCTCTTGAGGTCAAAGTATGTTTCCCGTGTGCTGTGTGTGCATCTGATCGTAAAATGTTTTATCGTCCAATGAACAGGAAGTGTGCGTTGGCATGCTAGTTGTTGTGCCTTTAGCGTAAGTCCTTTCTACTTCTTACCACAGCGTGTAAATCTAGCATCATGGTCAAAAGGGAGACAATTTTACACATTACAGTTGTGCTAAACGCATACAGTCGAACACCGGAGTCTCGCGTGATTAACGACACCAGTGACACGGGGGTCAGATCATGTGACCTTGGATCAATATGTCCATTTATTTAATGTCTAACGCCTTCTGGGTCAAAGGTCATCCATATCTCTTAGAATATAAGGCAGCAGGCACCTACGACGGGGTCACTTAACATGCAGTGCGTAACGTCTCTAGTGAAGCGTTCTCCATCCGCTTGTCTCCACGGAGATGTTATTTCTTTGTCTAGAATGTTCCGCAGTGTGGCGTTAAACTTCTCTACCTAAACACGTGGCACTTACGAGGCCAAGGTACGGGTCAGATCTGCAGAGAGGCGAGCCCACTCACAGTAACAGTGCATGTTTTTGTACGGTATTTTTGAGCAATAACCTCTAATGGAGTAAATGCCATACTGTGGAACATTTTAGGCAAAACAACAGCATTTTGGAGACAGATAGCGGGCACTGCACCAAAAAAGTCCTTAGTGCAAGTTATGAAGCTAAGAAATTACATTATAGCACTTTATCAGATGGTACATTAAAGGCGCTGTACCTCATTTTTACTGTTTTAAAAAGGTGATGAACAGAAGTAGTTCATTTTAAACAGTTTGCAGTGGTCCAAAGTTATTTGTCACTTGCCTTGTGCATTCAGAGCATCCTAACTATTCACTACAATGGCTTAAACTATAAACTACAACTATAAACTAGCATGCCAATGTGCACTTCCTGATTTTCTGACAATACAACGCTTTCTAGTGAGATACAAACAGTGCACAGTGGACTTATTTTGACCTCTAGTGCTGTTTATAAAATATATCTGTACTGAGGTAAAACAAATTTAGCTCAAATACATGGGGAAACAGGGCTTTTAAGTAACCTACAACTGAAAATTCCCAACATCCCAATTTTTGTAAAACGCAGATAATGTGGTTATATTTCAGATCGTCTGGGGAGGCAGCAGCTCAGTCGTGCAGGCTTTTGTTAAATGTTAGCTTTGGGTCTTAGGAAATAAAGGTTACGTCTTAATTTGTCTCTCTCGGGAGGAATTTTTCATGGAAACAAGGGCACGGCTGCAGCTGATGAAAAGATAACGCAAAGAATACTGACCGACACGAACGTTCAAAAAGGTACATTATGTATTTTTTTCTAGCAGAGAGTCCAGCATCTGCTCGTCTCCGTGGAGTTGTTATTGCCTTACCTGTAATCCTCCACAGTATGGCATTAAAGAGCCTGTGCTACATTTTTCTTATGCATTTGAGCAAAGTGTGTCTTCAGGATAATCAGGAAGTGGGTAGTTAGCATGTTAGTTGTTGTTAGTTAACTCCGCTTTGGTTTCTAAGAGTTGTGAGCACATGTAAACTCATCACCGTAAATAGGGATTGGTCACTTTCAGTTTTTCTACTTTTTTAAGACATTAAAATCAGGTGCGCTCCTTTAAACTCGCCAGTTTGAGTAGAGAGTAGAGTTTGAGTAGTAATATTTATTTTAAAATCCTCTGCCCCTTAATCCAAGCGACATAAAATGTTTTTTCTTTATTATTTAAAATGCAAAAGGCTAATGTTAAGTCGATAAAGATGACATTTTTATGTTATTTTATTGATTATATGTATATTAGATATTTAATTTTTTTTGTACTGCTCGTCGTCGTTCATTCCACAGTTTGAGCTCACAGTGTGGGAGAGAGCGCAGAGGAGTCCTAAAGTGTGTACAGAAACATGAATGGTGTTGATACATTGTTTGTACAAGCGGTGACTAAGCCTCAGTGACTCGTGGTTCATTGTACCGGAGGGCTGGATTAGACGACCTCAGATCAATACCATGGTTAATTAATTAGCACTTGATTAGCATTCATTTATTCACTCTCCACCCGCTCTTCTGTAGAGGCCTGCAGTCACACGAACACAGGACAGAAGGGCAACGGGCCGGTCTCAAACTAAATAAACTGATAAAGTAACTGAAGGATGGATGATGAACTACACTTTGATGGAGGGTCTCCACCTGATTGTCTCCACAGACCAAGTTATAGGTCATATCTGTGGAGAGGTGAACTCGCTCAGAGTAAGAATGCATATGTTTCATTGTATTCTTGAGCAATAAAAAACATATAATTGAATAAAGTATTTGCCTGTTGCCTGTGGAGTCCAGAATTATATTTTTGTGTTTTTTTTTTAACATAAGTTATTTCAACTATAAAAATACATACATGAAAATCCACCGCTTGTTTTGGTGAAATGCCAACATGAAGAGTTCTGCAGGGTTAAACAGGAAGTTAATGGACCAGTTTTAATAAGTCGATTTAGATCAATATTGTGGTTTACAATGAACAAAGTTTTCTATGTATGTTCTATTTTAAAGCAAAATGTTTCAGAGCTTTTGACCATGGTATAGTTGTTTTCCCTTCTCATTTAATCTCTCAGACTTGATTTAGAGTGATTCGTGCATGTTTGAGCAATCTTTCATGCTTATTTTCAAGCGCCCTCTGCTCTGTACTTTGTTCAGTTGTGTTTTCTTAATTGGTAATACACGTAGGATTCTGCAACATTGTATAGTTATTTTGGCAGAAATTAAACAAAAGGCATCTTGATCTGTTGGAGGTGCCGACAGCTCTTTGTTGTCGTGACGTTTACACCGACATTAGCTCCCATTGGGAAGCACTGTTTTCTAACACAGCGGACTTGTTTCTTTCATTAAGTCGTTTTTAGACTAATATTGTGATTGAAAATCTCCAAATTATAACATAATAATCCACAGGTGTCATACATTATAACTATATTATACATTATAACAGACACAAGGACAATATGTGTTATTTATTGACAGTGTTTTTCAGCATCTTTTCAGTCACTGACACTTTTTTGGTTAAAAGATTCCACACAACACCACCCATTTTAGAAGGAAAAATGGTGCAGATATTTTTATTGGCCCCGTGTCTGTTTATTTTTTCTTTATTTTTTTTTTTTTTTTGGCAAAGATGATTATTTTGCTTTCTCAAAATTGTGATATCAGTTTTTGGCACCCAGTCTCCCACCCCTAACCAAGACGCCTCTGGCGATACCTCAAGGCACACTAGTGTTTCCTGGCACACTGGTTAAAAATCAATTGTTTAGAGATGGACTAGAAAATTGACTTTTTGGAGCTTTCTACCGTGTTACGACATTGTTCCCTCATCAAAAACATGCCTGAAGTTGTTTTATGTGTCATCCATGCATGTTTGAGTAATCTAGCAATCTCTCCCGGGCACTCTTCAAATCCTCATAACAGTTAACTGTAAGATTATGTCCCCAAGCTTAGCCCACAAGCCTACATCATCCATATTTCCACATTTATTTATATATATATATAATATTATATATATAATATAATATAATATAATATATATATATATATATATATATATATTATATATATATATATATATATATATATATATATATATATATATATAATATATATATGTGTATATATATATATGTGTGTGTATATATATATATATATATGTATGTGTGTATATATATATGTGTATATATATATATGTATATATATGTGTATATATATGTATATATATATATATATATATATATATATATATATATATATATATATATATAATATATAATATGTGTGTGTGTGTGTGTGTAAACATGATACAAACATACAAACACCACAACACCTAAGAGCATCAAAAACAAAAGTGAAACTTTTCATTGTTTTTGGTGAATATAGCATTTTCAAAACCATAAAAGGTAACATGGTGATTTAAATATTTTCTGTGTTAGCCCTTAATACCTGATAGAAGTAAAATACCCCTTCTTCAATATTCACAATATGTCTTCCTTAACGTTTTTATGACCTCTGGCTTACCGTACTTTTCCCTCTTTCCCTTCAGAGCCGCGTGGGAGTGCAGGGAGAATGAGGAGTCGGCGGGGCAGGGGGCAGCAGCATGAGTGGCCGGTTCATCTCCGCCTCTAGACCCAGGGCGCTCATGTCTCTATGGGGGTACTGCGTGTGTCTGCTGGGCTGCTGCTGCGCTGTGGTGGTGAGGGGGGCACCGGGGGATCCACCAGGGGGCGCAACCTCCTCCTCCTCCACTGGGACGGGCTTCAGCGGGGCCAACGGGCCCTTGGGCTGGCTCCTGTCTGATAAGGGCCCCTTCCACCACTCGCAGGAGTTTACAGACTTCACAGAGAGGTACCAGCAAGGATTCACCACCAAGTACAAGATCTACAGGTAAGGAGAGGGTTATTTGAGTTGGGGGGTGTGAATGAAGTTAGACATTGAAACATGATTTGTGGAAATGCATTGTTTTGGTGATAGTTGCAGAAGTTTTACAAGTAGTCCATAGAATATCGATAAAAAGGCTGGAGAAAGTCTGGATGGCTTGCAGAAGAAGTTAAATACAAATCACATTGACCAGGGGGACTGGAAAGCTCAACACATTCACTACATTTGTGTCAAATCACTCTTGTCCCAGTCTCCAGCAGGTCAAAAAAAATAAAGAAAAGGTTTCAAATGGGACTAAGAGACGTTCAGGTGCATCTAGTAATTTAAAATTAGCACTAAACTTTGCAGATATGCAAATATAATTACTAATAAAAATGGCTATCATATGGCAGTTTTCATATTACCAGTGTGGAGAGGCCGTTCTTACCTCATGCAGTTGAAAGCCACTCCTGCTATTGATCAGATTGCACTGTTACATGCAGCGGGTGTCCATGTACACACCATGGACTGTATTTATAAATGGACATAGCTATAGCCATAGCTAGCCTCCGCATTCCAAGTGGACGTGATCATGGGCACAGTTCCGGCTACATGGACTCTGGCTCCAATTCACTTCACATTGAAAAATTGTCATGCGTCTCTCTGTAACTGCTGCAGTGAGCTTCGTCATTTTGGTCTTAAATGTTTGTATTAACCTGCTCTATATGATCCTGGTACTTTTATTTCACTATTGTGCCCGTAAATCAAGATATTAACATTAGTAATAGACAAGTCAGGAGCCTTCTTTCCCCCGAGGTCACACTCACTAGCATTAGCAACAGGATTCATTGTTGGTAAGCGCCCACTCCCAGCTAAACCAGCGGTGCGGGCGGGAAGGGGCGTTGCCTTCAACAACCTCACTCTGGATTGGCTCTTTGGTTGCTATGATACGTGCAGTCAGAATTTGGTTCCCAATTCGCCTCTAGTTACTTATTTTTTCTCAGGTGTGTGAATTGCATCAAACTTTAACTATCTGTCATCCCGTTGCATAAATGAAATGGTGAACAACTGTTATATTCACCTTATATATTCAAGTTGTCCACTTGCCTCAGGAATTAGATTTTTTTTTGTTTGTTTTGAATGTAGATAGAAGTTTGTAACTCTTGAAAAATCCTACTTTTGAATTAAACAAGCGTAAAACCCCGACTAAAACTCATTGAGACTAGGACTGTTCTAGGACTAAACCAGGACTAAACCAGGACTAAACCAGAACTACAGAAACAGTACTAAACCATTTGAATCAGAAAACAGTGAAGGAGAAGTCTATACCAAGATTAAACCAGACAAAGCATAGACAAGACTGAGCTAAAACCAAACTAGAACTAAACCAGGGCTAAATACGAACAAAACCAGAGCAATACTGAGATGACACAGCCAATACGAGAATGCTAACCACTAATGTCTAATAAATTTAAATGCTAATGCTTTTTAGTATTACTGCTTTAAGGTCCATTAACATTAACATCTCCAGGAAATAGTCAGTGCCGCCTGCTATTCAGACCCATCTAAAATGTTCAAAACCATTACGCAGTTACACCACATTGACTCAGTTACCAGATGCTTTTCAAAATCACAAATTAGGTACTTATTTTGTTGCTTTGTAATGGCAGGAGAATGCTTTTAAATGAGTAGGCACTTTTACATTGCATAGTCTGAATGATTGAACCACTAAATGGGGCAAAAGCCAAATTATGACTGAATCAGGACTAAACCAGGGCTACACAAGGACTGAGCAAGGACTAAACCAGGACTACACAAAGACTGAACAAGGACTAAACCAGGACTACACAAGGACTGAGCAAGGACTAAATCTGGACTACACCAGGACTAAAACATAATTTAACCAGGACAAAAACTAGATTAAGACTAAATCAAGACTAAACCAGTACTAAGACAGGACAAAACCAGGACTACGAAGAGACTAAACCAAGACTTAACAGGTCAAAAGCTTAAACCAGGACTAAACCAGGACTAACCAATGTCTAAACCGGGACTACACAGGGACTGAACCAGGACTAAACAGGACAAGCCAAATTATGACTAAAGCAAGACTAAAACAGGACTAAAACAGGACTAAAACGGGACTAAAACAGGACTAAACCAGGACTAAACTATGACTAAACTATGACTAAACTAGGATTAAACCAGGACTAACTCAGTATAGGCTAGGACTAAATCAGGACTAAACAATGACAAAACTAGGACTACACCGGGACTGAACCAGGACCACACTGGGACCGAACAGGACTAAACCAGTACTAATCCAGGTTTAAATTATGACTGAACCTGGATTAGAATTGGAGTCCAGGCCTAAACCAGTACTTAACCACAATCCTCCTGTACTACTTGCAATACTTTCCATGTTACACTATTTCGCACTGACCCACTTTGAAACATGCACCATTACCACACTTTCCCACTTTACCAAATTGCGATTGAATTCCCAATATCCAGCCGTGCATTTCCGTACTCAGAACTCCTCTATTCCCTGTCTCCTTCACAGTGGGAGTGAGCCGTAGGACGTGGATTGTAAACTGCTTAGCTTGTTCAAAAGCGTGGCGCATCTAGTATGGATTCTTTCTTTTTTGTGGATATGAGAATGATGTGGTTATATGAGAAGACCGCATGCTGGTTGGAAAGTGAAAGTAAAGATTTCGTGGAGGGGAGTGGGTGAGCAGCAAGGAGAGGCTGAAGTCGGAGTGAGTTGGCTCGGGTGCGGTAAAGGAGAGGTCGGGCTGTGGAATACAACAGATTTGAATCAAATCAAGATCCAGTTCAAACTGTCAGTGGCAATGTTTATATGCGTACTAAAAATGTTATCATTATCTGATCTTTTTAATTGCTCACACATGTGCAGGTTAATTAGACAAAAAAAAAAAAAAAATCGAATCTAAAATTTTGAAAAAAAAAAAAAAAAAGTATCTATTTGTATGAAAAAAAAAAAAAAATCATTATTTCTTACTGTTATATACATGAAGAAAAGATTGAAAGCCATATTTATTTGTCATCAACCAGTTTCTCATCAATAAATTTAAAAATACAATAAAAACTTGACATAATAAAAGTTTTTTGGTTTTTTTTTTTTCATACATACAATACAAAGTAAATGAAAAATAAAATAAACCCAAAAAAACACTGATTTTTATATATATATATATATTTTTTTTTTTGTTGTTTTTTTTCTTTGCCTTATCACCCAGTATGAGAGGCAGACTTGAGCAGTCCTGTGGTGTTGTGCTGGTAGTAGTTGTGTAGAATACAGGGAGTGTGTGTTGGAAAGCAGCAGGATGTAGTTTGACAATGCCTGACACATTGACTGCTCCCCCACTGTTCCCAAAGCCGCGATAAAGGAACGGAAATACAGCTCTCAGCATGCGCTATGTGTGGATCTGTATGGAATTATACCGTAGGGTTAGCGCATGTGGAAAAAATAAGGCTGTAGATTGATTCGCAACTAAAAAAGGGGCGTGGCAAAAGCTCTCAAAACTATTACACGTCTCCATGTATCTGACCAAAAGTGCACTCACAAGTAGGGATGCACCAATACTGGTAGCGGCATCGAATAATGGAGTCAATACTGAAAAAATTGCCAGATCAGTTATTGGTTGCATTATTTCGGTTAAGCTAGGCCTTTAACTGGACATTATAAGACTATTTCCAGGCTGATAGAGCGTCTCGTGATGTTTGAACTTATCTCCATACAAAGCTGTTCAGTGGCTATTTGAAGAATAAATAACAGTTGCATAACACAATTGGATCACTTGTGTAATAACTTCACTGTGTTTTAAGGAAATCAGTGCCATTTTCTGTTCCTACACTGGTATCAGTTGATATTGGGTATCTACAGATACTTAACCTCCTTAGACCCTAGTTCTTACATGACATGCTTTATTAATGTCTCTTTGTTATTTGGGCTGATTGGGACCTGGTGAGTGTAAAAGTAAAGAATTATCTTTTTACAGTATGTAGTTTCTGAGAAAAATAATGTCCACATACGTAAAACAATGTTTTAATCATTTTGATAGAACATTTGAATAATGATTTGCAAAAACTATTTATTAAGTGCCTGGACACAGCAACATTGTGTGAAAACAAAATGAGAAATGACAATTGTGCCGCTTGGAACAATGTGGCTAATTTGAAAGTGCTGCTAAGAAGTGCAGGAAGACATTTGCATTTACAAAAAAAAAAAAAAAAAAAAAAATTCTGAACATTCTAAACTCTTAAAAATATTCACAATTGAACATTTCTTTCAAAATTTGCATTGTGGCTTAGATAACCCACAATGTGTTCTCAGGTCTCAGAAGGTTAAAGCTGAAGTATAGGTATCACTATCAGAACTGAAAAAGCTGGATCGGTGCATCTCTACTCACAAGACTACAACTGCAGGAGTCCTAGTACACAACGAGTACTATGGAACAATTTATTAATATAAAGGCTTTTACATTTAAATAGCAAAAATACCTAATCTTCAGTTAACTCACTAACTTCTCGTCTCTGTTGTTGTAATAATAATAATGCCTTACACTTGTAATGCGCTTTACAGGCTTGTCAAAGCGCTACACTATAGTCATTATTCATTCACTCCACACTTTCACACACCAGTGTACGCAGACACTGGTGTGTCACACACAACAGTCATGGTCCCGTTGAGGTGGTTGATGGCTAACGCTACCTAGCTTGTGACTGTAATATTATGTGAGAGGGACTTGTTTAACAGCAGAAATCATCTCACCTCTTGTAGTTTCAATTAAGTCAGTTTTTATGGTCAGATTGTGTTAAAACAAAGCTCACATTAAAGTCAAAGCTGAGTAACAGAGCTTCAGACAGAGCAGTGCCTCCAGTTAGCATCACACTGCCAGGGAATATTGAGCTGGCTTTCTGTAGAATTTCTGAACATTATATTGAATTAGTCTGCGTATTTCAGATCTGGTAGTGTAGTAAACATGTTCAAATCACAGTGGGGACAATGGTTAAATTGATTTATTCACAATTTTATATGATGCAACAGTTACTTACTTTTACATTTTGGTTTTGGTTCTGAAGCAAATTATCCAACTAGGAAGGAGAATGAGCTTTTCACTTTGGGTTGCCAGATCCCATGACTAAAACATTTGAAAAAAAACCCAAAAAAAAAAACCCCCCTGAGTATTCGCAGCTAACAGTTCAAATTCAGTTTTGTCATCTGTCACAGTTCGAAAATGGGTGAAATCTAGTAATGGAAAATAGAGAGTGAGAAATCCATAGAAAGTGATGACAAAGCCCATTCACACATATGTATCAGATGTATTTCGTACATGTAGCCTTTTTTACGAGGTCCATCGATACGTCCTCCTATCGGCAGAAGAGCTCCGTCAGCAGATTCAAATATGATATTGATTTGAATACAAGAACGCACTGCTGCAAATTATTACGAGAGTCATTACAATGATTTTACAATGAGAAAAAAAATGATATTCGACAACTATGGTTAGTATTATGGTATTGCAATAATGATAATATAAATTCTCTTAAAGATGCATCATGTAAGTTTTCTTAATGGTCCACCTTCGGCTTGTCTCCATGGACATCTTTTTGTTTTGCCAAATATGTTCCATAGTGTAGCGTCTTTAAATGAAACATGTCTTTATCATGGAGAAAAGCAGGTGACACAATCAGGTCAATCTGTGGGTCTGACCTGCATGTTTTCAAGGTATATTTAGCTATAAAAACACCTGTAGGAAATAGAATAAATACATGATGGATAAGTCTCTTGCCATATGTGGAACATCCCAAGCAAAGTAATAACATCTTTATGGAGACAAGCAGGTGGCAAACCCCTACATGCCTCAGTGTAGTAGTCAAAACTATACAGAGACTAAACCAAAACTAAAACATGGCTGAATTAGGAAAGTAGCAGCTTTTTATATTTTAATTTTTACTTTTTAAAGGAGGCATATTGTGCAGAATCACTACACATGCCCACTGCACTTATTTCTCTACATATTTCCTTCTCAAATTTGATTTTCTGATGATACACATGACACAAAAATCAATTACACGTTTTGAAATACAGTCTGGTTATGGCTCCTCACACTTGCATGTTAGGTCTCTCTCCATAGCACAAAGAGAGAGATCCCGAATGCGTTGAACCCTGACAGTGGTACGGCAGAAAGAAAAGACATTTTGAGGGACAGTCTGATTCTGGGAGGAGGTGATGGATTCTCGAGCCCCTGTCCCTGGTTGTGTCCCCCTCCGTCTGCAGCTAAATGCCAGTGTCACTCAGAGCCTTTTTGGATTGGCACCCGCTCGGACGGAGGACACTAAACTGCATCGGAATAACAGGCTTTGGAGGCAGCGGACTGGCACTAATGCACCCACGCACCAGGAGGGGGAGAAGGGGAGAGAGGGAGAGAGGGAGAAATAGAGAAGGGAAGACTCAAACAGAGAGAAAGACTCAGATTTATTTTATTATTGTTTTTGTTAAAGGTGAAACATGTAACCTCTAAAATAAAAATTTGCATTATTCATCCACTCCACACTTGGCGATAATAAGCTACTGCTGCAGCTACAACTACCCTGGGACAGACTGACAGAAGCGAGGCTGCCAATCTACACCATTCCAACCACCACTAACACTCGCTCACACCCCATTCATACAAGGCAATGTGAGTGAAGTGTCATGCCTAAAAGCACAACAACAGTATGTCATAGACTAGAGTCTGGAATTCTCAGCAGTCTCCCCACAACTACTAACCAGGCTTTACTTGAGTGAGCTAACAACAATCAGACACGATGCAGTGGCTGAATCTGTTGCGAGTGACTGCGGACAACGTCAAAGTGCCAGCATCTTGTCTTAAACCAGCAACTTAAGTTTTCCCCCACACGCAGGATGTAACCACTACTCTACTTACGCAGGACATAACAAACTCCCAAAGCTTTTTGTTTGGAGCAGGTTTCTCTGCTCACACAATCAAGTTTAACTGGAGCCTGCTGAGAAGAGCACGGCATGCTGGGTTACAACTTGCTTTTCAAGCGCATGTGCTGAGCAAGATTCTAACCCCGGTCCTCAGAGCCAAGTCCGGTGTCTTACCAGCTGCACCATTAGCATAGAACAGAACAGAAGAACACCTTTACACATAAATAAAGCAGCTGATTACCTACTGACTTTTGGTGTTTGGAAACATCCGCTCATACAATTGGTTAAACCAGTGTAAGCTGCAATTGAGGCAAAAATCTGAATTAAAGTCTGAGGTGTTAAAGTAGCAACAGTTTAAAGCACATGTGTCAAACTCAAGGCCCGCGGGCCAAATGTGGCCCTCTACATCATTTTTTATGTGGCCCTCAACAGGGTAAATTAACAGATATGATGGTCTTAAAATATCATTTATCAGGAGATACAACTTACACAACCATATTTTTACATCCAGGCAAATGCATGTGCAATATTTGTAACTTGAATAAGTAATAAATACAGAAATAGTTAAATAGCAAGTTTAAAAAGAAGTTACATTTATTTTACGTCTAGCCCTTTGACGGCAGCCATTTTGCTGATGTGGCCCTGAGTGAAAATGTTTTTGACACCACTGGTTTAAAGGTTAAACAGTGAAAAACGAATGGTGTTAAATAGTTAAAGTGTTATGAAGTGTTGATTACAGTAAAAGAGTCAGTTATTATTATGGTTTTAGGTTAAAAATAGCTATAGTTACATATTTATACAGAAGTGTAAGTAAGAGACACTTTGGCTCCGTCATGTTATTTGTATGCGCCTCAGAAGTGCGGAGTAAGGTATCCAGTAGAGGGAGACCTTTACAATTGAAATCAATGGATACGTTTTACTCTATTTTGATTAATAGTATTGAAAATATGGAAGATTCAACACTAATCGATACTAAAACTAGCTATGAAACTTGATACTCATTTGAACAGGTATTAATACTAAAAAAGTCACTTTCACAGGACAGAAATGGACCTTTCTTGAATAGCTTTAGAATGATCTTTAGTTGTATCCCCACATTACTACTATATGCCCATGGATCACAATGGAACCTACACAGATATAAGGCCATAATGGTAATATAATAATTTAAAAAAAAAATACAACAACTACAATTTAATGTTGAAAATGACATTCTATTGCTTTTATTGTTCTATTTATTTTTATTACTGTGGCATTGCAATCTGTAGATACTGAGATACTATTCCTTAGTATCAAAATCAACTGTGACAACACTAAGCGCCAAGAAAGGGAGTATCCAGCTCTATTGTGTCATTATTAACATGGCAGTTGTGGCATTTCCAGCGTTGGTAGTACTAACAGAGCCAGCCTGTGTCCCCTGCAGTGTCTGGTATTGATCTCACACATGTTCATTCACAAAACACAAACCTGACAACTCCATCACCTCCTCTCCCCCGAGCACAAGTGGCCTTTTCAGCTTCTACGACGGCCATTTATCTAATTACAGCAGAAATCCAATTTTCACTCAAGGCTGAAACGCACACACACAGGATGTACACACGCTATCACTACTTTATTAGGTTTGGTTTTTTGCGTTCCTTTGAGGTTGTTTTGAATACGGTGCATGGGTAGAGCTGTCACTTAGCGAGACACCTGGGGAAGAAAGACTTTGGAGTTGTCAGGTTGCAGTGCGTGATTTGTGTTGAAGAGAAAGAGAGAGAACTTAAAACTAGAAAACAAGTCAAAATGTCTCCCAGCTTAGAGACGTCGACAAGCTACTCAAGAGTCTTTAAAGGAGATTGACTTTTTGGAGCGTTTAACCATGTTGTAATGTTCCTTCATCAAAACCATGCTCAGAGTTTAGGGCTGAAACGATTAACCAGCTATCGGGACAACAGCAGCGCAGCGGTTAGAGCTGTGGTCCCTCAACCCAAATGTCGGTTTCCAAGTTCTGTCGTTTTGACGTGTCCTTAGGCGAGACACTTCACCCATCTTGTCTAGTATATGAAAGATGTGTGTGTGAGTGACTCTGTACAGACTCTAAACACATACGAAAAGACCTTTTTTACAACAGACAATGGAGTTATTAAATCAAAATGGCAGATTTTATTGATTATATGTTTTATCCGTGATTATTCTCCACCTAGAACCCTTTTTTATTTTTTCTAAATGTCTCAGTGTACACTAGAAATGATCTCTTGCTTCATTTTGTTTATGAGATTTTCTTATACTGAGCCTCAGAAACTGCTATGTTTGAATTTTCCCAGAATAGTTACATCATAGGCAAATTTTCTGTAAAGTTTTTAAGTCCATAAATCATTGCCTGTCATTTATGCCAAATTACAAATTACATTACAGCTGCATTCGTATATTAGCATTAGCATCCTTTTGTTTTTTTTTGTTTTTTTTTTTTGATAGCATGCTAACACCGAACATCAATGGTGGATGGATGGAACATGTGTTTTCTAGGACCGTGTCCCAATTCGACGGTTGGACACTCCGAAGTACCGTTCAAAGTACCCGGCCGACGAAGCGTACTCCTCCACGTAGCCTCTGTCGGGCTTACATTAGCTTACGTTGCGTCGCCTCGCACCTGTGATGGCTGCTGACTAATGAGATATACAACTGTTGACTCATGACCGAAACGTTTAAAAGGGACACCAAAATTATTACAGTTTTATTTTTAACTGTTTATTATTTCATAGAAGAAGAGTCAAGGTGTCGTCGTAGCCGATTTTCCCCAATTGCTAGTATTACATAACTTTGAGAAAATATACCTTGTTTCTCTTGTAGAAGAAGTGACGTGCGGTGCCTGATGAGATATACTGTAACAGTGCGCAACGTGTGCTTGGATACACGCTTTGTTCACGGCCGATCTCCATGGAAACACAGGACACATTTGTCAGCCGCATGCATAAATTGGACAGGCCTTGTCGCGCCGGAAGTTACATAACTGCCCTTCAATGGACCCGACGAACTGTGCATTTATCAAATTGGGACATGGCCCTCTGTATTATTGTAAGGTCAACAAAATGAAATACCAAACCAAAAGTATTCAAGGATGTTTAAAAGAGAAAAATAAGAAGAAAAGGGGAAGGAGACGAGGAAAGTGAATGAAAGAGACTGAGAGAATGAGAAAGAAAGGGTAAAGGGAGGTACAGAGAGAAAGAGGAGTAGATGTTTGTGTATTTATATTTTGTCAAAAGTTTGTTTTATTTCTAATACCTTGTTTTATGAATGCCTTTTATATGACCGTATTTTTATATTTTGCTATATATTGTTTTATATTGCACCATATCGCACAAAGCACAGAGAGAAGGAGAGGGAGACAGAAAAAGAGAGGGTGGAGAATAGAGCGTTGGAGACACAGCACTTCTTTATCCCCTCACTTGTCTGGCCCATTGCGCATTCACCGCTAGTCGCATTAGCACAGAGATAAACTGCCTTTAGCTAACACACACATACGAATACATGACAGCTAACAGATATGCTTTTCACCGCAGTGAGGTCGGCTGCCAAAGTCTATTTTCAATTATCATGAGTCGAATACGGTAGCTACCATTTGGAGTAGCAATCCTGAATGCAGGTCTTGAGTCAGGGAGTATCAAGCTGAAAGATTAGCTTCGTTTAGCCTCTTTTTTTAAGGCTTTGTTCTTGATTTTTACAGCCTTGAAAAATGCAAAACTGAACTAGTTCATTTTAAATGATTTGTATTGGTTCAAAATTATTCCTCACTTACCTTATGATTCGAGCATCCTAATTATTCACAGTGATGAGTTTTGTAAGCACTTTTCACAACTTTTCAGACACCGGAGTTTTGCTGTCACTGTAAAGCTAACAACTAGCATGCTAACTACACACTTCCTAATAATTGGGCGATAAAAAGCTTTTTAATTCAATGTAGATATTAAACATCAAACTTATTTTGACCCCAAAAACTGCATTTACAATATATATATATGTACTGGGGACAAAATACATTTTGCTCAAATACATGGAAAACTAATTGATTACCGGCCCTTTAAGGCTAATGTGTGGAGTAGCACCCATGAATGCAGTTCTGGAGTCAGGGAGTACATAGCTGGAGGATTAGATTACTGTGGATATCTAGTTTTGTCTTGCTAATGGGTGAAAGTTGATACCCAATGACAATCAATCCAATAACAGTGTTATGTGATTAGTGTCAAAAGAAACTTCTCGATTTTACTTGCTATGTGGATGGGTATCACCACTCCATCTTCTGGCAGCAAAGGGAATTACCATGGAGAGAAAAAACACAACAACAAAAAAACAAACAAACACAGTAGAAATGAAAAAGTCTGACATTGATTTATTTACTTAAAAACGAGTTGTCATACCTCTGGATTTCTAATATGATGCCATAAATCTGGGAAATTTAAAACAGAAAGTGATTTCTGAGGTTTGTAACCTTGACAACCTTGTAAGGAGGATTAGTGAAACAAGCGTGAATGAAGCTAAATACAACTCAACTTATGTTTTTGACGAGGTAACAACAGCTTTATGAAATCAAACTTAAAAAAAGAAATTAAATTAATACATTTTGCTTGTAAATTCTCACACTTCTTATTTGTTGTTACAGTGATCTATTAACCATTTAACATCAACATATTGGCTCTATATCTTCTGTGTTGTGAGGTGAAATTACTAACTACTTGCAACTGTTCAATTTGGGCTCTTCTTGAAATAAGCTTTGATGGAAAGTCATCAATGTTACGAGAAATATTTGCTTTTTCCTTGTGTCCTGAAAGCTTCTATTTATTAGCTACAATAGCTGAACAGTGGGTGGAATTGCTTAGAATCAAAATTTTTCCAATTTTTTTTTTTTTCCGCAGATTTTCCGCAGATTTTTCATGTCAGCCTTGATGTCACCACCTGAGCTCGCAGCTGCACAGAAAAACACTCTTGGCTCCTACATCTTCTAAAGAGCTGAAAATTTGCAAAACTTTCAATAGCAAATGATTTTGTTGTGAGCATGCCCGCACATAACAATGCTTTATAAACTAAACATCCCCGTGAAGAATCAGAAGAATGTTAGACAGATGTTAGGGAGGGGAGGAGTGAGTTTGAACTGATTTTGTTTTGTCATATTTGTAGCCCCCCCCCAATTTATGGGGCTTTAAAGATGCAGTATGTAACTTTTTTTTTATTGAGCGTGTCCCATGAAGATAGAAAGCCTACTTACAACTGATTCTACATTTAAAACGCTCTGTAAAAATCAGAAATAAGAACTGGAAATTAGGTTTTTTCTTGACAGAGGACGACGTACTGGCTTTGCGTTAGCGTTTGTCTGAGGGGGTTATCCCACAATCCTGTGCAATGTGAATGTCACATCTATTTTTTAGCAACTGTGAAACGCGCTACTACATTGCTTTGCCAAGAATTTCATAGGGTATACGTTCATCAAAACCAAGTTACAGGTCTGATCAATGGAGAGGCAAGCCGGCTCACAGTAAGCATGCATGTTTATCGAGGTGTGGTATTAAGCAGTAAGACTCCTATCTATGGAACACTGCAGGCAAAGCAATAACATCTCCACTGGGGCGAGACACTACAGCTGAATAGGAAAAAAATCTTGCAAAGTTTGTGTGTAATTTAGTAAGTTTAAGTTTTTCACATGGTGTTTTCATTTATACGTGAGAGTGTCTGTGTAATCCCTCAGTCGTCAGGTCTGATCTATAGTAAAAGCCAAAAGTACCAATGGTCAATGGACAAAAAGTGTGTATTTTCCAATTAACAGATTTTACGTGAGGCCGTTATGTGAAAAAATGGCCTAAATTACACACATTTGGGGGACATAAAATCATAAAATTTTCTTGAGTCATATGTGTGTTCAGAGTTTTGAGTGGCTAAGTAAAGTGGCATAAGATCAAGCTTAGAAATATTAACAAATCCTTTTAATATAATCTGTCAAATTCGTTATTAAGTACGAGACTGTAAAGTTTGGCTGTGGTAGATGCTGTGGAGTGATAACTTATGTAAATATGGGAGAACTATGCCTGCCCTTGAAGTTACAAATGATTCCATAATATCTCTATACAAAGTGATAAAAATGAAATAATTAAAAAACATCTTCAGCTGTTGATGGGACAATTGGACGGGTTTTGCCTGTAGGTACTCACCTCACAGTCATCCGTTTACGTTCCCTCTAAACCACACGGAACCAAGACTCACTGTCGGTTTTGTGTGAGTTTTGTTTCTATCTAATCACGAGATCTGGATTTCTCCTTATGCTGCGTTCCAGATGCCAATAAATTTAATACCCAAGCAGCAAAAATGAGATAATTAAATGCTAAATTATTGTTTTAATCCAAGAACGGTAATGGGTTCTAGTCACTAATAGAAATCATCTGCGTTCATCTGGCATGTGTGAATTTACATTTTGGATATTTCATGGCAAAGTTTCAGTATAAATACATAGAAATAAGGCTGTCGCCACACCATCTCGGAGGTATGACATCATCACCCTCCTGCATTGAAAGCCACTGATATATTCAGTTCAGCATTTGCACCCACTGCAGGGCAGCTTACTGCATTCCAATTCATGTGCTTGTAAGGACCTGACACACAAAGGCCAGTAAAGTGGTTTTTGGCTTTTTGAAAATGAACTCAAGATGCTGAGCTGTACAACTCGCCATACATGTGCTTCAAAAGTCATGTCGGGCACCATTTTTCTAATGGCTGAAAATGAATGAAATTGCAGTGAAAAAAGACACTTCACAATATTTACTGCTCTGGGGACAGGGAAGAGGACACTTCTCATTACAGAAGTGCGGACATTTGGTTCGAGGTAAACATTAAAGATGAAACTACTACAACTCTTTCACCTGATGTTTCCATGGAGATTGGAATGTTCCTATAGGATGTAAACAGTATCCAAAATCTCACGGTATGGATATTTTCACGGAATGCATCTCACGGTATGGGTGATATTGTCACGATATGCATCTAGTAATGTGATATTTTGTTATGGAGGCTAACAACAAGCAAAGAATTATGCTACTTTTTGCCAAAGCCTTTCGTTCTGTCTAATCCCAAAGACTTAAGGATATAAAAGTGCTAATAACAGGTAGGTATTATGTAGCACTGAAATAGAGTAAAAGAATACTCTTCTATGTACTTTGTTTTTTAAGATATAGCTGCACCAGAACAATTTAAGCCAAGGACCATTTGTTAATTTGATATATTGTGAACAGGCTACGATATTATTGTGAGAAGTTTTGACAATACGGATACACAGTATTGTTCATAGTCTGGCACTGAGTGAGTATCCATATTACTTCAGTCAGATCGTTGAAATTTAGGGTCACGGTTATAATGGCCAAAAAACAAGGAAGTAACGTTATGTCACAATAAATTATTAAAGTTTGCTGACAGTTGATGTTTCCATCGTTGTGAGTGAAAAACCCTACAATCCAGCGGAGAATATTGCTGGATGAGCATGAGCAGTCAATGAAATTTGGGGACCCGGGGCAAAAAAAAGTCCTCACATGGGCCCCCACTCTCATAACAAATCAATAGGAAGAGAGTCCTACACCTGGGGACCACAGGCCCTTTTGTCCCTCCGGCTCTCACTATTGGTGGATAAGTAGTTTTTTGTTTTTTTTCCTGCTCATCTGGGGATACAATGGCGATTTATCTTGATTGGCGATTATCTCAGGTGCCTTCTGGCCATAGGGCGTTCCCCACTGGTTTGATTGACAGCGTTGCTAAGCAATCACTACTTTTCAAACAGAGGTGCGGGTGGGAAGGTGGTGTCACCTTCAACAGCCTCGCTCGGGATTGGCTCTGTGGTTGATCTGATAACTGTGGTCAGGAATTCCAAAGATGGAATCTTGGTTCCAAAATTTTCCATGTACCCTCTGGCCTCGATGAGATAACGCCAGGGAATCTGAACGCTGTAGGTTAACGTATACTACTTTAGTCCTCTTTCTATACAGTGCTATGGGGTCGGATGTGGTGGTCTTAGGCAACCAGAATTGTATTAGTCACCAAATAATTTATTTGTGATATTTAAGTGTTAGTCCGATTCCTCTCCGGATTCCCAAGGAATCTGTCTGTTCGTAAATAAATTTTGTCAACATATGGAGAATACGTAATAGTGTTGAGCGCTTTTGCTACACCCCCTTTTTAGAAGACTATTGGAAGACCAGGGACACCGACTTTAGCAACAGCTATGACTTTAGTCCATTAACATCCCTAGATACAAACCTAAATCCTATGATATTCCCCCACATATGATATTAGGCAATTTTAGCACGTTACAATCCTGATCAGAACAGAGATATATACAATACAGATTGGGTCATTTTACATCTCTCGTTCTAGCAAAGTTGCATGCCAGCGTTACGCATTTTGACGTGTTTCCTGGAGGACTAACTGTTATGTTGTGTAGATGTTTGAGAAATCACCCTCTGGGCAATTAGCACTTCCTCGTTGACTGCGCTTTAGATTGCAAATGTGAGCAGATCCCACATACATTCACATTAACTCGCAGAGAGATAGGTGACGCTAATAAAAAACATCAAAGAGCGCAGAAATGATGGAGTGCGTGAGAGAACTTCGGGATCATTAGTGATGGAGCTGCTGCACCTTAAATGTCGTTTTTATTGAACGAGATAGAAAAAGTATAAATTGCCTGAAGGCAACCTATGTGTGTGATTAATTTTTTGCTGTCGTTAAAAGTGTCACGAGAGTTGCAGTAGTGTCCAAAGTTCGTTTTTCTTCACGTACTTTATGCATTCTGGGTAATTATTCACTGTTTTATTTTAATTACTTCACAACTTTTCAGTAGGATAGAGCGGGAATTGCTTAAAAACTAGCATGCTACCTGAGCACTTCCTGATGCGTGGACAGTCTTACACTTTCTGATTAGATGCAGGACAGTACACGAAGGACTTATTTTGCCCTCAAGAGCTGCGTATCACAATATACGTACTGGGGGAAAGGGCAAAAGGAACGTATGTGATTTTATGGAGCTGGCACGTCGCCTGCATGGTTCCAGAGACACATGGGTTATTGCCATACTGAAGAGGAATTATAGCCAACAGGAACATCCATTTCCATGGAAACAAGACAGGAGGCGGTCCTCATCCAGACGATAAAAAGGCATGTTTGTGGAGATGCAAGCACACTCACAGTTAAGGATGGGCTGTTTTTGTACAGTAAAAACAAGCAAAATGAGCGAAAAAAAAAGATACAGAGTGTGGCTTATTTAGTTTTTCGCACAAACTAGTGTAGTAAGGGCAAAAACATCCCTAGTGTCTGAGTCTTGATAGAGTAGTTAATTTTGATGCGCCAGCAATTTCGAATACTGCGTTGGCAGATTTTCAGTTTCATTTTTATTTCTTTTAAATTGTGGACTTTACCAAGCGTTCTACACTCTAAAAGGTGGCTAGGCCCTTTTAACAGCATTTTTTTTTCTTCTTCCTCAATATTTCAAGTAATCATCTGTATCCATTTGAAAAAGATTAGCTGCAGGTGCTAGCTTGCTTGTCTGGGCATTCTATGACACACGGGGTAAGACTGAAGGGGTGGATGGACAAGCAAAACAAACATTACCATAATGTACTGGATTGCGTCATTATGGGCTTAGTATTCAAATCCACCAGCTTTGTAGTGTAGAGGGATACAACA
>JAIEZT010000328.1:0-37990 GCA_019594935.1 Periophthalmus modestus | reverse complement strand
GTTCAGTGGCTATTGAAGAATAAAAACAGTTGCATAACCCAATGGAGCGCTTGCGTATAACTCACTGTGTTAAGGGAATCAGTGCCATTCTGGTGATATTGGGTATCTACGGGAACTTAACTCCTAGGACCTAGTTCTTACATGACATGCGTTAAATGTCTCTGTGGTTAGGGGTGTGGTCTGAGGTTGGGACTGGTGAGCGTTTAAAAAAGTAAAGAAATGATCTTTTTACAGTATGTAGTTTCTGAGAGAAAAATGATGTCCACATATGTAGGACAGACCTCGTTCTATGTTTTAATCGTTTTGATGAACAGTTTGAATAATGATTTGCCAAAAACTATTTATTTTAGGGCCTGGACACAGTAAACATTGTGTGAAAACAACATGAGAAATGACAATGGCCTCTTGGAACAATGTGGCTCATTTGAAAGTGCTGCTAAGAGGTGCAGGAAGACATTGCATTTGCAAAAAAAAAATAAAAAAAAATAAAATCGGAACATTCTAAACTCTTAAAAATATTCACAATTGAATATTATTTCAAAATTTGCATTGTGGCCTAGACAACCAAAAATGTGTTCTCAGGTCTCAGAAGGTTAAAGCTGAAGTATAAGTATCGCTATCAGAACTGAAAAAGCTGGATCGGTGCATCCTCTACTCGTAAGACACAACTGCAGGAGTCCTAGTACAAACCGAGTGACTATGGAACAATTTATTAATATAAAGGCTTTTACATTTAAAATAGCAAAAATACCAAATCTTCAGTTAACTCACTAACTTCTCGTCTCTGTTGTTGTGCCATATAAATCCTTATAATCTAAATAAAATGATTAGTCGACCTAGACAACATTTTGGTTGACTAATACGCCCGTCCTAGTGAAGAAGTTGAGTTCCACGTTTAAAATAAATGGGGCTATATTATGCAAAAAATCAGAAGTTACCATGGTGACATAATGCACAGATTAGCAAACACTGTCAAAAAGTTTAACGATAAAGTGGATTTACGCAACACATTTTCACGAACCTGTGATCGACAGTCATGGTCCCGTTGAGGTGGTTGATGGCTAACGCTACCTAGCTTGTGACTGTAATATTATGTGAGAGGGACTTGTTTAACAGCAGAAATCATCTCACCTCTTGTAGTTTCAATTAAGTCCGTTTTTATGGTCAGATTGTGTTAAAACAAAGCTCACATTAAAGTCAAAGCTGAGTAACAGAGCTTCAGACAGAGCAGTGCCTCCAGTTTAGCATCACACTGCCAGGGAATATTGAGCTGGCTTTCTGTAGAATTCTGAACATTCTATTGAATTAGTCGGCGTATTTCAGATCTGGTAGTGTAGTAAACATGTTCAATCACAGTGGGGACATGGTTAATTGATTTATTCACAATTTTATATGATGCAACAGTTACTTACTTTTACATTTGGTTTTGGTCTGAAGCAAATTATCAAGTAGGAAGGAGAATGAGCTTTTCACTTTGGGTGCCAGATCCCATGACTAAAAACATTTGAAAAAAAAAAAAACAAAAAAACAAAAAAAAACCCTGAGTATATCGCAGCTAACAGTTCAAATTCAGTTTTGTTCATCTGTCCACAGTTCGAAAAAGGTGTGAAATCTAGTAATGGAAAATAGAGAGTGAGAAATCCATAGAAAGTGATGACAAAGCCCATTCACACATATGTATCAGATGTATTTCGTACATGTAGCCTTGTTTACGAGGTCCATCGATACGTCCTCCTATCGGCAGAAGAGCTCCGTCAGCAGATTCAAAGATGATATTGATTTGAATACAAGAACGCACTGCTGCAAATTATTACGAGAGTCATTACAATGATTTTACAATGAGAAAAAAAAAAAACATATTCGACAACTATGGTTAGTATTATGGTATTGCAATAATGCTAATATAAATTCTCTTAAAGATGCATCATGTAAGTTTTCTTAATGGGTCACCTTCTGCTTGTCTCCATGGACATCTTTTTGTTTTGCCAAATATGTTCCATAGTGTGGCGTCTTTAAATGAAACATGTTTTTATCATGGAGAAAAGCAGGTGACACAATCAGGTCAATCTGTGGGTCTGACCTGCATGTTTTCAAGGATATTAGCTATAACAACACCTGTAGGAAATAGAATAAAATACATGATGGATAAGTCTCTTGCCCATATGTGGAACATCCCAAGCAAAGTAATAACATCTCTATGGAGACAAGCAGGTGGCAAACCCCTTACATGCCTCAGTGTAGTAGTCAAAACTATACAGAGACTAAACCAAAACTAAAACAAGGCTAAATTAGGAAAGTAGCAGCTTTTTATATTTTAATTTTTACTTTTTAAAGGAGGCATATTGTGCAGAATCACTACACATGTATTTATTTCTCTACGTATTTCCTTCTCAAATTTGATTTTCTTAATTGATGATACACATGGGATTCAGCAGCATTGCTTAGTCATTTCGACACAAAAATCAATTACACGTTTTGAAATACAGTCTGGTTATGGCTCCTCACACTTGCATGTTAGGTCTCTCTCCATAGCACAAAGAGAGAGATCCCGAATGCGTTGAACCCTGACAGTGGTACGGCTGAAAGAAAAGACATTTTGAGGGACAGTCTGATTCTGGGAGGAGGTGATGGATTCTCGAGCCCCTGTCCCTGGTTGTGTCCCCCTCCGTCTGCAGCTAAATGCCAGTGTCACTCAGAGCCTTTTTGGATTGGCACCCGCTCGGACGGAGGACACTAAACTGCATCGGAATAACAGGCTTTGGAGGCAGCGGACTGGCACTAATGCACCCACGCACCAGGAGGGGGAGAAGGGGAGAGAGGGAGAGAGGGAGAAATAGAGAAGGGAAGACTCAAACAGAGAGAAAGACTCAGATTTATTTTATTATTGTTTTTGTTAAAGGTGAAAACATGTAACCTCTAAAATAAAAATTTGCATTATTCATCCACTCCACACTTGGCGATAATAAGCTACTGCTGCAGCTACAACTACCCTGGGACAGACTGACAGAAGCGAGGCTGCCAATCTACACCATTCCAACCACCACTAACACTCGCTCACACCCCATTCATACAAGGCAATGTGAGTGAAGTGTCTTGCCTAAGAGCACAACAACAGTATGTCATAGACTAGAGTCTGGAATTCTCAGCAGTCTCCCCACAACTACTAACCAGGCTTTACTTGAGTGAGCTAACAACAATCTGACACGATGCAGTGGCTGAATCTGTTGCGGGTGACTGCGGACAACGTCAAAGTGCCAGCATCTTGTCTTAAACCAGCAACTTAAGTTTTCCCCACACGCAGGATGTAACCACTACTCTACTTACGCAGGACATAACAAACTCCCAAAGCTTTTTGTTTGGAGCAGGTTTCTCTGCTCACACAATCAAGTTTAACTGGAGCCTGCTGAGAAGAGCACGGCATGCTGGGTTACAACTTGCTTTTCAAGCGCATGTGCTGAGCAAGATTCTAATCCCGGTCCTCAGAGCCAAGTCCGGTGTCTTACCAGCTGCACCATTAGCATAGAACAGAACAGAAGAACACCTTTAACATAGAAATAAAGCAGCTGATTACCTACTGACTTTTGGTGTTTGGAAACATCTGCTCATACAATTGGTTAAACCAGTGTAAGCTGCAATTGAGGCAAAAATCTGAATTAAAGTCTGAGGTGTTAAAGTAGCAACAGTTTAAAGCACATGTGTCAAACTCAAGGCCCGCGGGCCAAATGTGGCCCTCTACATCATTTTATGTGGCCCTCAACAGGGTAAATTAACAGATATGATGGTCTTAAAATATCATTTTATCAGGAGATACCAACTTACACAACCATATTTTTACATCCAGGCATGTGCAATATTTGTAACTCAAATAAGTAATAAATACAGAAATAGCTAATTAGCAAGTTTAAAAAGTAGTTACATTTATTTTACGTCTGGCCCTTTCACGGCAGCCATTTTGCTGATGTGGCCCTGAGTGAAAATGTGTTTGACACCACTGGTTTAAAGGTTAAACAGTGAAAAACGAATGGTGTTAAATAGTTGTGTTGTGAGTGTTATGAAGTATTGATTACAGTAAAAGACTCGGTTATTATTATGGTTTTAGGTTAAAAATAGCTATAGTTACATATTTATACAGAAGTAAGTAAGAGACACTTTGGCTCCGTCATGTTATTTGTATGCGCCTCAGAAGTGCGGAGTAAGGTATCCAGTAGAGGGAGACCTTTACAATTGAAATCAATGGATACGTTTTACTCTATTTTGATTAATAGTATTGAAAATATGGAAGATTCAACACTAATCGATACTAAAACTAGCTATGAAACTCGATACTCATTTGAACAGGTATTAATACTAAAAAAGTCACTTTCACAGGACAGAAATGGACCTTTCTTGAATAGCTTTAGAATGATCTTTAGCTGTATCACCACATTACTACTATATGCCCATGGATCACAATGGAACCTACACAGATATAAGGCCATAATGGTAATATAATAATTAAAAAAAAAAAATACAACAACTACAATTTAATGTTGAAAATTACATTCTATTGCTTTTATTGTTTCTATTTATTTTTATTACTGTGGCATTGCAATCTGTAGATACTGAGATACTATTCCTTAGCATCAAAATCAACTGTGACAACACTAAGCGCCAAGAAAGGGAGTATCCAGCTCTATTGTGTCATTATTAACATGGCAGTTGTGGCATTTCCAGCGCTTTGGTAGTACTAAACAGAGCCAGCCTGTGTCCCTGCAGTGTCTGGTATTGATCTCACACATGTTCATTCACAAACACAAACCTGACAACTCCATCACCTCCTCTCCCCCGAGCACAAGTGGCCTTTTCAGCTTCTACGACGGCCATTTATCTAATTACAGCAGAATCCAATTTTCACTCAAGGCTGAACGAAACGCAACACACGGATGTACACGCTATCACTACTTTATTAGGTTTTGGTTTTTTGCGTTCCTTTGAGGTTGTTTTGAATACGGTGCATGGGTAGAGCTGTCACTTAGCGAGACACCTGGGGAAGAAAGACTTTGGAGTTGTCAGGTTGCAGTGCGTGATTTGTGTTGAAGAGAAAGAGAGAGAACTTAAAACTAGAAAACAAGTCAAAATGTCTCCCAGCTTAGAGACGTCGACAAGCTACTCAAGAGTCTTTAAAGGAGATTGACTTTTTGGAGCGTTTAACCATGTTTTAATGTTCCTTCATCAAAACCATGCTCAGAGTTTAGGGCTGAAACGATTAACCAGCTATCGGGACAACAGCAGCGCAGCGGTTAGAGCAGTGGTCCCTCAACCCAAATGTCGGTTTCCAAGTTCTGTCGTTTTGACGTGTCCTTAGGCGAGACACTTCACCCATCTTGTCTAGTATATGAGAGGCGTGTGTGTGAGTGTACAGACTCTAAACACATACGAAAACACCTTTTTTTTATAACAGACAATGGAGTTATTAAATCAAAATGGCAGATTTTATCGATTATATATTTTATCCGTGATTATTCTCCACCTAGAACCCTTTTTTATTTTTTCTAAACGTCTCAGTGTACACTAGAAATGATCTCTTGCTTCATTTTGTTTATCAGATTGTCTTAAACTGAGCCTCAGAAACTGCTATGTTTGAATTTTCCCAGAATAGTTACATCATAGGCAAATTTTCTGTAAAGTTTTTAAGTCCATAAATCATTGCCTGTCATTTATGCCAAATTACAAATTACATTACAGCTGCATTCGTATATTAGCATTAGCATCCTTTTGTTTTTTTTGTTTTTGTTTTTTTTGATAGCATGCTAACACCGAACATCAATGGTGGGTGGATGGAACATGTGTTTTCTAGGGCCGTGTCCCAATTCGACGGTTGGACACTCCGAAGTACCATTCGAAGTACCCGGCCGACGAAGCGTACTCCTCCACGTAGCCTCTGTCGGGCTTACATTAGCTTATGTTGCGTCGCCTAGCACCCCTGATGGCTGCTGACTAATGCAAATATACCTTGTTTCTCTTGTAGAAGAAGTGACGTGCGGTGCCTGATGAGATATACTGTAACAGTGCGCAACGTGTGCTTGGATACACGCTTTGTTCACGGCCGATCTCCATGGAAACACAGGACACATTTGTCAGCCGCATGCATAAATTTGGACAGGCCTTGTCGCGCCGGAAGTTACATAACTGCCCTTCAATGGACCCGACGAACTGTGCATTTATCAAATTGGGACATGGCCTCTGTATTATTGTAAGGTCAACAAAATGAAATACCAAACCAAAAGTATTCAAGGATATTTTTAAAAGAGAAAAATAAGAAGAAAAGGGGAAGGAGACGAGGAAAGTGAATGAAAGAGACTGAGAGAATGAGAAAGAAAGGGTAAAGGGAGGTACAGAGAGAAAGGGGAGTAGATGTTTGTGTATTTATATTTTGTCAAAGTTTGTTTTATTTCTAATACCTTGTTTTATGAATGCCTTTTATATGACCATATTTTATATTTTGCTATATATTGTTTTATGTCGCACCATATCGCCAAAGCACAGAGAGAAAGAGAGGGGAGACAGAAAAAAGAGAGAGTGGAGAAATAGAGCGTTGGAGGACACAGCACTTCTTTATCCCCTCACTTGTCTGGCCCATTGCGCATTCACCGCTAGTCGCATTAGCACAGAGATAAACTGCCTTTAGCTAACACACATACGAATACATGACAGCTAACAGATATGCTTTTCACCGCAGTGAGGTCGGCTGCCAAAGTCTATTTCAATTATCATGAGTCGAATACGGGTAGCTAACATTTGGAAGTAGCAATCCTGAATGCAGGTCTTGAGTCAGGGAGTATCAAGCTGAAAGATTAGCTTCGTTTAGCCTCTTTTTTAAGGCTTTGTTCTTGATTTTTACAGCCTTGAAAAATGCAAAACTGAACTAGTTCATTTTAAATGATTTGTATTGGTTCAAAATTATTCCTCACTTACCTTATGCATTCTGAGCATCCTAATTATTCACAGTGATGAGTTTGTAAGCACTTTTCACAACTTTTCAGACACCGGAGTTTTGCTGTCACTGTAAAGCTAACAACTAGCATGCTAACTACACACTTCCTAATAATTGGGCGATAAAACGCTTTTTAATTCAATGCAGATATTAAACATCAAACTTATTTTGACCCCCAAAAGCTGCATTTACAATATATATATGTACTGGGACAAAATACATTTTGCTCAAATACATGGAAAAAACTAATTGATTACCGGCCCTTTAAGGCTAATGTGTGGAGTAGCACCCATGCATGCAGTTCTGGAGACAGGGAGTACATAGCTGGAGGATTAGATTACTGTGGATATCTAGTTTTGTCTTGCTAATGGGTGAAAGTTGATACCCAATGACAATCAATCCAATAACAGTATTATTGATTAGTGTGTCAAAAGAAACTTCTCGATTTTACTTGCTATGTGGATGGTATCATCACTCCATCTTCTGGCAGCAAAGGGAATTACCATGGAGAGAAAAAAACAACAACAAAAAAACAAACAAACACAGTAGAAATGAAAAAGTCTGGCATTGATTTATTTACTTAAAAACATTGTCATACCTCTGGATTTCTACCCATGATGCCATAAATCTGGGAAATTTAAAACAGAAAGTGATTTCTGAGGTTTGTAACCTTGACGACCTTGTAAGGAGGATTAGTGAAACAAGCGTGAATGAAGCTAAATACAACTCAACTTATGTTTTTGACGAGGTAACAACAGCTTTATGAAATCAAACTTAAAAAAAAAAAGAAATTAAATTAATACATTTTGCTTGTAAATTCTCACACTTCTTATTTGTTGTTACAATGATCTATTAACCATTTAACATCAACATATTGGCTCTATATCTTCTTGCTGTGAGGTGAAATTGCCAACTACTTGCAACTGTTCAATTTGGTGCAGCACTCTTAAATAATGCTTTGATGGAAAGTCATCAATGTTACGAGAAAGATTGGCTTTTTCCTTGTGTCCTGAAAGCTTCTATTTATTAGCTACAATGGCTGATACAGTGGGTGGAATTGCTTAGAATCAAAATTTTTCCAATTTTTTTTTTTTCCGCAGATGCCTTTTCATGTCAGCCTTGATGTCACCACCTGAGCTCGCAGCTGCACAGAAAAACACTCTTGGCTCCTACAATCTTCTGAAGAGCGGAAAATTTGCAAAACTTTCAATAGCAAATGATTTTGTTGTGAGCATGCCCCGCACATAAACATGCTTATAAACTCATCCCTGTGAAGAATCAGAATGTTAGACAGATGTTAGGGAGGGGAGGAGTGAGTTTGAACTGATTTGTTTGTCATATTTGTGTATATGGGGCTTTAAAGATGCAGTATGTAACTTTTTTTTTATTGAGCGTGTCCATGAAGATAGAATAGCCTACTTTACAACTGATTCTACATTTAAACAATCTGTAAAATCAGAAATAAGAACTGAAAATTAGGATTTTTTTTGACAGAGGACGACGTACTGGCTTTGCGTTAGCGTTTGTCTGAGGGGTTATCCCACAATCCTGTGCAATGTGATGTCACAGTCTATTTTTAGCAACTGTGAAACGCGCTATTGCTTTGCCAAGAATTTCATAGGGTATACGTCATCAAACCAAGTTACAGGTCTGATCAATGGAGAGGCAAGCCGGCTCACAGTAAGCATGCATGTTTATCGAGGTGGTATTAAGCAGTAAGAACTCCTCCTATGGAACACTGCAGGCAAAGCAATAACATCTCCACTGGGGCGAGACACTACAGCTGAATAGGAAAAAAAATCTTGAAAGTTTGTGTGTAATTTAGTAAGTTTAAGTTTTTCAACATGGTGTTTTCAGTTATAAGTGAGATGTCTGTGTAATCCCTCAGTCGTCCAGGTCTGATCTATAGTAAAAGCCAAAAGTACAATCGGTCAACTGGACAAAAAGTTGTATTTTTCCAATTAACAGATTTTAAGTGAGGCCTTTTATGTGAAAAATGGCTAAAATTACACACATTTGGGACATAAATTTCATAAAATTTCTTGACATATTTGCAGATTTTTAAGTTAAAACATAAATCAAGCTTAGAAATATTAACAAATCCTTTTATATAATCTGTCAAAATTGTATTAAGTACGAGACTGTAAAGTTTGGTGTGTGTAGATGCTGTGGAGGTGATCCTTATGTCCATATGGGAGAACTATGCTGCCCTTGAAGTTACAATGCTCCATATATCTCTATACAAAGTGATTAAATGAAATAATAAAACATCTTCAGCTGTTGATTGGACAATTTGGACGGAGTTTTGCCTGTAGTATCTCACCTCACAGTCCATTTACGTTCCCCTCTAAACCACACGGAACCAAGACTGCTGTCGTTTTGTGTGATTTTGTTTCTATCTAATCACGAGATCTTGATTTTCTCCTTATTGCTGCGTTCCAGATGCCAATAATATTTAATACCAATCAGCAAAAATGAATATAATTAAATGCAAATTATTGTTTTAATCCAAGAAGGTAATGGGTCTAGTCACTAATAGAAATCATCTGGTTCATCTGGCATTTGTGAATTTACATTTTGGATATTTCATGGCAAAGTTCAGTATAATCCATAGACAAAAGGCTGTTGCCCCCCATCTCGGAGTATGACATCATCACCCTCCTGAATTTGAAAGCCCACTGATATATTCAGTCAGCATTTGCACCCACTGCAGTGCACTCTTACTGCATTCCCATTCATTGTGCTGTACGGACCCTGCACACAAAGCCAGTAAAGTGGTTTTGGCTTTTTGAAAATGACACTACAAGATGCTGAGCTGTACACTCTCCACTAAATGTGCTTCCAAAAGTCATGTTCGGCACATTTTCTAATGGCTGAAAATGAATGAAATTGCCAGTGAAAACAGACACTTAACAATATTACTGCTCTGGGGACAGGGACAGAGACACTTCTCATTACAGAAGTGCAGACATTGTGTTCGAAGGTAACATTAAAGATGAACTACTACAACTCTTCACCTGATTGTTTCCATGGAGATTGGAATGTTCCATAGGGATGTAACAGTATCCAAATCTCACGGTATGATATTTTCACGATATGCATCTCACGGTATGATATTTTCACGATATGCATTAGTAATGTGATATTTTGTGGAGGCTAACACAATCAAGAATATGCTACTTTTTTGACAAGCCTTTCGTTCTGTCATAATCCAAAGACTTAAGATATATAAAAGTGCTTAATAACAGGTATTTCTTTATGTAGCACTGAAATAGAGTAAAGAATAATCTTCTATGTACTTTGTTTTTTAAGATATAGCTGCACCATAACAATTTAAGCCAAGACATTTGTAATTTTGATATATTGTGACAGTCTACGATATTATTGTGAGAAGTTTGACAATACGATATCACAGTATTGTTCCATAGTCTGGCACTGAGAGTATCCATCTTACTTTCATTCAGATGTTGAAATTTAGTGTCACGGTTATCATGGCCAAAAAAAAAATTGATTAACGATTATGTCACAATAATTATTAAAGTTGCTGACAGTTGATGTTTCCATGTTGTGAGTGAAAACTACTACAATCCAGCGGAGAATTGAATATTGTGGATGAGCAGAGCCGTCAAACTGAAATTTGGGGACCCGGGGGCAAAAAAGTCTCACATGGGCCCCCATCTCATACAAATTAATAGGAAGAGAGTCCTAAACCCTGGGACAACAGGCCCTTTTGTCCCTCCCGTCTACTCTCTTGTGGATAAGTAGTTTTTTGTTTTTTTTCCCTGCTCATTCTGGGGATACAATGGCGATTATCTTTGTTGGCGATTATCTCAGGTGCCTTCTTTCCCTAAGGTCGTTCCCACTAGTGTTTGATTGACAGCGTTGCTAAGCACTCACTACCTTTTAAACCAGAGGTGCGGGTGGGAAGGGGTGTCACCTTCAACAGCCTCGCTCGGGATTGGCTCTTTGGTTGCTATGATACTCGTGGTCAGAATTCCAAATATGGAGCTTGGTTCCAAATTTTCCCATGTAACCTCTGGCCTCGATGAGCTTCACATGACTGGATCTGAACGCTGTAGGTAACGTCATACTCCTTTAGTCCTTTTCTTTATACAGTCTATGGTCGATTGTGTCTTAGTCAACCAGAATTTGTATTAGTCACCAAATTATTTTATTTTTATAAGTGTTAGTCAGATTACACTCATGATTCCCAAGTTGAATCTGTCTGTTCGTAAATAAATTTTGTCCAAATATGGAGATACGTAATAGTGTTGAGAGCTTTTGCTACACCCCCTTTTTAGACGACTATTTGACTGACAGGACACCGACTTTAGCCAACCATGACTTTAGTCCATTACATCCCTAGATACAAACCTAAATCCTATGATATCACATAACTGATATTAGCACTTTTAGCATTACAATCCTGACTCAGAACAGAGATATATATCATACAGATTGGGTCATTTTTACATCTCTTCTTTCATAGCAAAGTGCAGCCAGCGTTACGCATTTTGACGTGTTTCCTGGAGACTAACTGTTAATGTAGTAGCTGTTTGAGAAATCACACTCTGGGCAATTAGCACTTCCTCGTTGACTGCTCTTTATTTTCAAATGTGAGAAGATCCCACATACATTCACCATTACTCGCCTGAGAGATGGTGACGCTAATAAAAAACATCAAATGAGCCCAGAAATGATGGAGTGCTAACTTCGGGCTCATTAGTGATTGGAGCTGTGCACTTAAATGTAGTTTTTTATTGAACGAGAAGAAAAGTATAAATTGCCTGAATGCAAATCTGTGTGTGATTTTTTTGCTGTCTTAAAAGTGTCAAAGAGTTTGCAGTAGTCACAAAGTTTTTCTTCACTTACTTATGCATTCTGAGTTAATTATTCACTGTTTTATTTTAATTATTCACAACTTTCAGAGGCTAGAGCGGGAATTTGCTAAAAACTAGCATGCTACCTGAGCACTTCCTGATTCTTGGACAGTATTACACTTTCTGATTAGATGCAGACAGTACACCGCAGACTTATTTTGACCTCAAGAGCTGCTTATACAATATACAGTACTGGGGCAAAGGGCAAAAAGGCACGGTATGTGATTTTCTGGAGCTGGCACGTCGCCTGCATGGTTCCATAGACACATGTTTTATGCCATACTGCAGAGGATTATAGCCAAAGGAACACCAAACAAGCAGGAGGGGTCCTCCTCCAGACCGAATAAAAGGCAGGTTTGTGGAGATGCAAGCCCACTCACAGTAAGGATGCATGTTTTTGTACAGTAAAAACAAGCAAAATGAGCGAAAAAAGATACAGATTGTGGCATATTTTATTTTTTCGCACAAACTAGTGTAGTCAGGGCACATCCATTAGTTGTTCTTAGTCTTTTATAGAGTAGTAATTTTTTTATGGCTCTCCAAGCAATTTCGCATAATGCTTTGGCAGATTTTCATTTTCACTTTTATTTTCTTTTAAATTGTTGTCACATTTACCAGGCTGATTCTCCACTGGAAAAGTTGCATAGTGCCCTTTTAACAGCATTTTTTTTTTCTTCCTCAAACTATTTCAAGTACTCTATCTGTATCCATTTGAAAAAAGATTAGCCTGCATGTGCTAGCTTTCCTTGTTCCTGGTGCATTCATTGTGAACACGCCGGGGTCAGACTGAAGGTTGGTTTGGATTGACAATGCACAAACAACACATTTACCATAATGTACTGGATGCGTCATTATGATGCTATGTATTCAAATCCACCAGGCTTTGTAGTGTAGAGGGATACAACATGCATACAATGTGTCCTTCATGCATTTAGCCTTGGTTAGCCTGGCTGTGAAGAAAATACAAAGGTTAGTTGTGTGTTCTGTAAATGTTAGCGTAGTACTGTGTGTAAAATGCATTAGTGTTACACTTAGAGGCATGAGGTATAGTGGATACTGACTACAGCAAACATTTTGGATGTTTTTGTTTTTTTTTTCTCTCTGTTACTTCTTGTCTTGTTTTTTGTTCTTTCCTTCTCAACTTTTTTTCCACAAACTGCCACTTTTCGGGCTTGGTTCTCTCTGATCACTAAAATGGGCCGGAGCATTGCAGTGAAAGAGGTGATACAGTCATTGGTGTTATCACATTTAGAAAACTCTTCTATCGTATGATCCACCTCAAACCAAACTGACTGATTTCGGTCCATCTTGATAACACAGCCTGCCTCGTATTAATGTGTCCAGAGTCAACCAGAGTTTCTGAAATGCACCAAATTTTATCTTGGCCTCTGCATCAAAATATATTACAGTTTATTCTTTTAATATTCATTCAATTAAATTTATCTTTATTCCAGAATCATGGCTCATGATTAAAACAGACAAGGACAGTGAAAATACAAAAACTAAAATGTATGTTTTAAAAAGACAATCATACCAGTGTCTTCACATCTTGGACTGATAGCATATTACACTGAATCTTATATTTGTGAGTGACATTCTTATTTCATTTTATGACTTATTCAACCTGCAAATAAAACTGTACATTATCGTTCTTAGTACAGCAACGTGTTCATTCATGCAGTGGCAAACATCTCGGTCACACTAGTCCCATTGGCCGCCTCAAGAGCACCCCACAAAGCGTCATTATAAGCTACCAGCAGCCTTTGGACATGGGCTTTTTTGCAATATTAGAAAACTATAATGATACTATTACATAGGTATATGAAAAATAAACAATATTGTTTTTTCAAAAAAGAGATAAAATGCAAAAAACAGAGTCATTCTGATCCCATTCTGTGTGCCTGTTGTGGTACAGAGCACTGAAACTGGAATGACTTGCTAAGAGAGTGGAGGGACTTGCCAAATATACATACTTTTTAAAGACATTCACAATGTGTGTGTTTTAACATTACATTACTACATTATTTGTTTATTTAACAGTAGATTATGAGAGACACTAAGAAAAAAAGTAATGATTTTTAGGTTTTACTGGAGAAATCATCATTCTGAGCCCACTATAATTTTTCACTGAATTTACAGATACATCACACATTTACCCATAAATTATATTTTTTATGAAGCTCAAATACAATGATGATGGTAAAAACAGTTTTGAGTCCAAAAAGCATGTGCATGTGCCAGCTTTGGTGAAATGCTCTAAAAACTCAGCAGTTTGTAAAGTTTCAGAAACAGATTTAAAATGTAATTGTAGGTAGTGCGGCCATTAGTTTCCACACAGCTGATTACCTTTGCACAAGCTTTCAAACTAAAATTCTTCGGAAAGTCTATGGAAAAAATGAAGGAAAAATGTACTTTTAGAACTGGGGTGTGGGCAGTCACCTTTGAGCTCCATTGCAGTGACTGTGGGGTAGCACTTTCAGTTTTGTTTTGGGTGTGTGTGTGTTTTTTGTTTGTTTTTTGTGTGTGTGTTTGTTTGTGTGTTTGTGTGTGTTTACCTCTGCACAGGGGCTGAAAGGTTTTACTAATTATGAATTATGACATTTTAATGCTCTTGGCTATTTTATAGCTTTTATATAGTAATAAATTATCTTAAACTTACCTTTTAGTCTTTTAATACAATATTTTTTATATACATTATATTGTAAATATTTGAATGTTAGACTAAACACAAACCAGCTTGAGATGGAAAAAATGCTAAATGCACTTTTAATGGCTCAGTAAAAAACACAGCTTCATAGCATTGCCCCAGAATCAGTTGTCAGTGAACAAAATCCACAGATTAGGAACTTGCTTTGGTATCATGGTGCAACATAAAAGAATGAATAATAATAGTAAACATAAATATATAATATTATAGTGACAGAACATTAATTACATTTGTTTAAAGTGACAGTGACCAGTGTTATAAAGTGTTCTACTCCAGATTCAGTCATTTTGTTTTTTCCCTTGTCATTCTTTTTCTGTGTTGGAAAAATACAAAAAACTCGTTTGAAATATTACACAGCATTAAAACAAACAAATAAGCACAACAGTAAGCAATACATTGGTTTTGCATTCTTTATTTTTGGGGAGAATTGATGCATTTTAACACATTTTAAAGGAAACGTTCTTTCAATCAAAATGGTTCTAAATACACATTCTTATCAAATTATATGGCCTAATGAGAAGTTACCACCCTCCTCAGTCTGTAGAATTGTGAGAGCAGACTGGGGGTGGTTTTGGATGGCTCTCAACATGTTGTTATTATGCAGACAAATATATGCATTTTAACACATTTCAATGGAAACGTTCTTTCCATCAAAATGGTTGTAAATGCACATAGTCGTCTAATTGAGCCTACTGAAAACTGAACGCCTCCTCACTCTGGAGAAGAAGCGTGACAGGGCAGACGTGGGGCGGTTGAGAAAGGCTGTCAGTGCGTTGTTGAGATGGGTCACAGCGGCTGCTTCGAAAGCTGCAGTATCTGGTGCACAAGCAGCCGCCAGGAGGGCGCGGAGCAGAGCCGTACTCTGCTTTGAGACTTTTGGCTGCTTTTTTGCCAATTTTTTTCAAGTTTTTAGAGGGTGACAACAACATCTCCATTGCCTATGAGGTGCTTCTTGACCTTTGTATGCAGCTGGACAGCCATGTGGAAACTGTCGTAATTGTGGCAGTTTGCCATTTTAAAGATTTTGCGAACAAAAGCGAGTGTGATGGAGAACGACACTAGATGTCCACAGGGTGGAGCGGGCGGGTTGCTTGTTTCTGTTACAGTTTCCTGAACAGTGGTCAGTTCATTTGTTTCTTGATGTGGAGCGTCTTGTGCTGAACTGATTTCCCTGTTGTCCTCTGGCTCATGTGTGGTTTCACATAGTGCTGGTGTAGTGCTGGTCTGATGTTCTTCTGACTGAGTCTGACGCAGACTGCAGACTTCAGACTCTTGTTGAGGACTGGTGGCTGGATTTGATTCAGACAACTCCATGATACCATTGTTTTCTTGTATGAGCCCAAGTAAGGACAACTGGGACAGGATTTCCGTAGGCAGCAGCCGCAGGTTCACTGATGCAGGTTGGACCTCCTCTTGGGGTTCAGCACTTGAACTGGTTTCTGACATGGGCTCCTGTGTAATCTCAAGTGACTGTTGTTCGATTCCTGCAGGTGAGTGTCCCAGAACATTTTCCATGATCATTTCTTGTGGAAAGTCACATACAATTTCATGAGGCTCTGGGGATGTTTTCGACATTTTCCGATGCCAAGTCGACCCCCCTCTAGTGTGAGCAAATCGGTGTGGGAAACTTCTGAGCCTTTATCTTCTATACTCTTCAGTAAATCATCATCTTGGAGCGTGTCAGGTGCCATGTCCTGGAACATGACAGGTGCCATGTCTTGGAGCGTGACAGGTGCCATATCCTCGAGCGGCTGTCAGGTGGCATCCTGGAGCGTGTCAGGTGCCCATGTCCTGGAGTGTGACAGGTACCATATCCTCGAGCATGTCAGGTGGCATATCCTGGAGCGTGTCAGGTGCCATGGTCCTGGAGTGTGACAGGTACCATATCCTCGAGCATGTCAGGTGGCATATCCTGGAGCGTGTCAGGTGCCATGTCCTGGAGTGTGACAGGTACCCATATCCTCGAGCATGTCAGGTGGCACATCCTGGAGCGTGTCAGGGTGCTATGTCCTGGAGCGTGTCAGGTGGCATGTCTTGGAGCGCGTGTCAGGTGCCATATCCTCGAGCGTGTCAGGTACCATATCCTGGAGCGTGTCAGGTGGGCATTCCTGGAGCGTGTCAGGTGCCATGTCCTGGAACATGACAGGTGCCATATCCTCGAGCGTGTCAGGTGCCATGTCCTGGAGCGTGTCAGGTGCCACGTCTTGGAGCGTGACAGGTGCCACGTCTTGGAGCGTGTCAGGTGCCATGTCCGGGAGAGTGTCAGGTGCCATGTCCTGCGGGAGCGTGTCAGGTGCCATGTCATGAAGTGTGACAGGTGCCATGTCCTGGAGTGTGACAGGGTGCCATGTCCTGGGGCGATGCCATCTCTCTCACTACCTGGAGGTGCTTGTGGTTCCTGCCACTGCAATGTCCATGGTTGTTTTGAACACACCTATTTCTATCAACATTTGAAGGACATCTGGCTGACAGGAGCTGGAGCTCGTCTGTGGGTTCTGTACATGTGTCCCCCTGCAGTGTTTCAGATGGTTCTTCTGCGGAACACCAGGACATGACGTCTTCCATTACTTCATCAGACTGTTGCAGGTCCATTGGGGATGACTGGGTCTCCTCCTCAGATTTGCTTCTCTTGAGGAGCTGGACAAGCGTCTTCTACTGTATCTTCCAGACACTCGTTACTCTCTGTAACCTCCTGACTAAAAGGTCTGGCGCATTGTTTTTCCTCAGTACTATCAAGCGGCACTTCACGTGGACGTGGTTGTGGCTCCTCAACAATGTAGTTGTAACCAAATAAATTGAGCATTTTGGCTGCGGCTGCTGTTTTTGCCCTCTTTCCTCGACTCCCCTCTTCCCACCACTGTTTGGTCTACTACAGTCAGTTGGATGTGATGGGTCCAAGGCTCAGTTTCCATGTCTATTTCCAAAACACTGTACTTTGGGGGCTTTCCACGCCAATTTGTCACCAGTGTATCCAGACACACTATTGGTTTTCTTGTGGCTTAAACATGGGTAGTTCTCGCCAGAGAGTGTGTTTCTTTTTTCCTTTGCCTTGAATAACTTTCCTCCCTCCTCAGGTAGAGGTAGGCGCAGCAGGTCCGGCAGAATCCGTTGTGCTGCCAGCTTTTTGGCAACCATTTTGGTCGGTGCTTCCGCTTCAGCAGTGAATTCTCCAACCGTTAGACGAAAGGTGAAGATAGCATCATGGAGGGGGACCGTCTTTCTTCACCTCTTTAAACTCTATTGGCAGGTGGTGCTTTTTTGCCAGTTCATAAACATGATTGACTTCATGTTTGTAGTTAATGTCTATCTTTTTCTGTAAGGGCAACATGTTTTCCCTGTGGCTGTCCATCTTTGCGCCTTTTGTGTTCGGTTTGTAAACCTGTCTCTCTGCTTCAGAAATGTGTCTTATTTCTTCAGAAGATGTGGGTAAATGAACAGTCTTCTGAACGTGGTCTCCCTGAGATAAAATACTGTGATGTCACCAAGCTTTGAGGTGTGACCATCATAAAGGATGGAATGCCACGTCAAGGAGACGATCCATGGGTTTGAAAGATGCCAAATCTGGACCGTTGCCATAGCAATAAACACATCAAACATTGATGTTCTATTCTAAATTACAGAATGGAGGCAGCTGGAAGCAGAACTTCAACAAAAACTGATATGAACCACATAATATCAACCGAATAGGAATAATCCAGGGGGACTGGCAAATGATAACAGAGCCTGGTTTAAAGACATTTACAATTACATTATTACATGATTTGTTTATTTAACAGTAGATTATGAGAGACCACTAAGAAAAAAAAAAAGATTTTCACATTTTACTGGAGAAATCATCATTCTGAGCCCACTATAATTTTTCACAGATACATCACATGTTTCATACATAAGCTACCAGTTTACAAAGTTTCAGAAATAGATTTTCTATGACAAGGCTCTGAATTCTCTTGAAGCATAATTGTATTGTAGTGATGTTGTGCTGAAATGTTTTCATTAAAAAGTGAATTACTATTTATTCATAATTTTACGATGATACTGTATCAAGTTGTATATATTCTACACATTTAAGCTCGGACCCCCAGAAAATTTGGTTATGAAACAAAAAATAAAAAAAATAAAAGACATTGTTGAATAGGTAAATTCCTCTTGTTGAGGTAGACCTCCTGATAAAGTGTAGCTCAAGATATGGACATGCTGTACACTCTCCCAGTCATGTAGGGTACCTTTAAAGTGCAAAGGCGATACCTAACAGCTTCTGTTCTTTTACAAAAACAATCCTGTATAACCCAGTACATGATGCAAGGAGGCTTTTTTTTCCTGAAATAGATTTAAACATAAATATAAATTGTTTTAAATTTAATTAAATTGCCTCGTATTAATGTGTCCATAGTCAACCAGAGTTTCTGAAATGCACCAAATTTATCTTGGCCGTCTGCATCAAAATAATATTACAGTTTATTCTTTTAATATTCATTCAATTCAATGTATCTTTATTCCAGACTCATGGCTCATGATTAAAACAGACAAGGACAGTGAAAATACAAAAACTAAAATGATGTTTTTAAAAAGACAATCATACCAGTGTCTTCACATCTTGGACTGATAGCATATTACACTGAATCTTATATTTGTGAGTGACATTCTTATTTAATTGTATGACTTATTCAACCTGCAAATAAAACTGTACATTATCGTTCTTAGTACAGCCAACGTGTGTTCATTCATGCAGTGGCAAACATCTCGGTCACACTAGTCCATTGGCCACCTCAAGAGCACCCACAAAGCGTCATTATAAGCTACCAGCAGCCTTTGGACATGGGCTTTTTTGCAATATTAGAAAACTATATGATACTATTACATAGGTATATGAAAAATAAACAAATATGTTTTTTCAAAAAAGATAAAATGCATAAAACAGAGTCATCTGATCCCATTCTGTGTGCCTGTTGTGGTACAGAGCACTGAAACTGGAATGACTTGCTAAGAGAGTGGAGGGACTTGCCAAATATACATACTTTTTAAAGACATTCACAATGTGTGTGTTTTTACATTAACATTTACTACTACATTATTTGTTTTATTAACAGTAGATTATGAGAGACACTAAGAAAAAAAGTAATGATTTTTAGGTTTATGGAGAAATCATCATTCTGAGCCCACTATAATTTTCACCACGAATTTACAGATACATCACACATTTACCCATAAATTATATTTTGTTATGAAGCTCAAATACAATGATGATGGTAAAAAACAGTTTTGAGTCCAAAAAGCATGTGCATGTGCCAGCTTGGTGAAAGCTCTAAAAACTCAGCAGTTTGTAAAGATTCAGAAACAGATTTAAAATGTAATTGTAGGTAGTGCGGCCATTAGTTTACCACACAGCTGATTACCTTTGCACAAGCTTTCAAACTAAAATTCTTCGGAAAGTCTATGGAAAAAAAAAGAAGGAAAAATGTACTTTTAGACTGGGGTGGGGCAGTCACCTTTGAGCTCCATTGCAGTGACTGTGGGGTAGCACTTTTTCAGTTTTGTTTGGGTGGTGTGTGTGTTTTTGTTTGTTTTTGTGTGTGTGTGTTTGTTTGTGTGTTTGTGTGTGTTTACCTCTGCACAGGGGCTGAAAGGTTTTACTATTTGAATTATGACATTTTAATGCTCTTGGCTATTTTTATAGCGTTTATATAGTAATAAAATTATCTTAAACTTTACCTTTTAGTCTTTTAATACAATATTTTTTATATACATTATATTGTTAAATATTTGAATGTTAGACTAAACACAACCAGCTTGAGATGGAAAATGCTAAATGCACTTTTAATGGCTCAGTAAAAAACACAGCTTCATAGCATTGCCCCAGAATCAGTTGTCAGTGAACAAAATCCACAGATTAGGAACTTGCTTTGGTATCATGGTGCAACATAAAAGAATGAATAATAATAGTAACACAATAAATATATAATATTATAGTGCCAGAAACATTAATACATTTGGTTTAAAGTGACAGTGACCAGTGTTATAAAGTGTTCTACTCCAGATTCAGTCATTTTGTTTTTCCTTGTTCATTCTTTTCTGTGTTGGAAAAATACAAAAAACTCGTTTGAAATATTTACAGCATTTAAAAACAAACAAATAAGCACAACAGTAAACACAATACATTGGTTTTGCATTCTTTATTTTGGGAAGAATTAAACTGAATTTTAACACATTTTAAAGGAAACGTTCTTTCAATCAAAATGGTTCTAAATACACATTCTTATCAAATTATGGGCCTAATGAGAAGTTACCACCCTCCTCAGTCTGTAGAATTGTGAGAGCAGAATGGGGTGGTTGGTTTTGGATGGCTCTCAGCGTGTTATCTATGCAGAAAAATATATGCATTTTAAACACATTTCAATGGAAACGTTCTTCCATCAAAATGGTTGTAAATGCACATAGTCGTCTAATTGAGCCTACTGAAAACTGAACGCCCTCCTCACTCTGGAGAAAGAAGCGTGACAGGGCAGATGTGGGGCGGTTGAGAAAGGGCTGTCAGTGCGTTGTTGAGATGGGTCACAGCGGCTGCTTCGAAAGCTGCAGTATCTGGTGCACAAGCAGCGCCAGGAGGGCGCGAGCAGAGCCGTACTCTGCTTTGAGACTTTTGGCTGCTTTTTTGCCAATTTTTTTTTTTTTCAAGTTTTTAGAGGTGACAACAACATCTCCATTGCCTATGAGGTGCTTCTTGACCTTTGTATGCAGCTGGACAGCCATGTGGAAAACTGTCGTAATTGTGGCAGTTTGCCATTTTAAAGATTTTGCGAACAAAAGCGAGTGTGATGGAGAAACGACACTAGATGTCCACAGGGTGGAGGGGGCGGGTTGCTTGTTTCTGTTACAGTTTCCTGAACAGTGGTCAGTTCATTTGTTTCTTGATGTGGAGCGTCTTGTGCTGAACTGATTTCCCTGTTGTCCTCTGGCTCATGTGTGGTTTCACATAGTGCTGGTGTAGTGCTGGTCTGATGTTCTTCTGGACTGAGTCTGACGCAGCCTGCAAACTTCAGACTCTTGTTGAGGACTGGTGGCTGGATTTGATTCAGACAAACTCCATGATACCATTGTTTTCTTGTAAAGCCCAAGTAAGGTCAACTGGGACAGGATTTCCGTAGGCAGCAGCCGCAGGTTCACTGATGCAGGTTGGACCTCCTCTGGGGTTCAGCACTTGAACTGGTTTTCTGATATGGGCTCCTGTGTGATCTCGAGTGACTGTTGTTCGATTCCTGCAGGTGAGTGTCCCAGAACATTTTCCATGATCATTTCTTGTGGAAAGTCACATACAATTCATGAGGCTCTGGGGATGTTTCGACATTTTCCGATGCCAAGTCGACCCCCTCTAGTGTGAGCAAATCGGTTGTGTGGGAAAACTTCTGAGCCTTTATCTTCTATACTCTTCAGTAAATCATCATCTTGGAGCGTGTCAGGTGCATGTCTGGAGCGTGACAGGTGCCATGTCTTGGAGCGTGTCAGGTGGCATATCCTGGAGCGAGTCAGGTGGCATGTCTTGGAGCGTGTCAGGTGCCATGTCTTGGAGCGTAACAGGTGCCATATCCTGGAACATGACAGGTGCCATGTCTTGGAGCGTGTCAGGTACCATATCCAGGAGCGTGTCAGGTGCCATGTCTGGAACATGACAGGTGGCAATGTCCTGGAGCGTGTCCAGGTGGCATGTCCTGGAGCGTGTCAGGGTGCCATGTCCTGGAACATGACAGGTGCAATGTCCTGGAGCGTGTCAGGTGGCATGTCTTGGAGCGTGACAGGTAACCATATCCTCGAGTGTGTCAGGTGCCATGTCCTGATGTGTGACAGGTGCCATGTCCTGAAGTGTGACAGGTGCCATGTCCTGGAGTGTGACAGGTACCATATCCTCGAGTGTGTCAGGTGCCATGTCCTGGAGCGTGTCAGGTGCCATGTCCCTTTGAAGTGTGTCAGGTGCCATGTCGGGGGGAGCGTGTCAGGTGCCATATCCTGGAGCGTGTCAGGTACCATATCCTCGAGTGTGTCAGGTGCCATGTCCTGGAGCGTGTCAGGTGCCATGTCCGGGAGCGTGCCAGGTGCCATATCCTGGAGCGTGTCAGGTACCATATCCTCGAGTGTGTCAGGTGCCATGTCCTGGAGCGTGTCAGGTGCCATGTCCTGGAGCGTGACAGGTACCAATATCCTCGAGTGTGTCAGGTGCCATGTCCTGGAGCGTGTCAGGTGCCATGTCCTGGAGCGTGACAGGTACCATATCATCGAGTGTGTCAGGTTCCATGTCCTGAAGTGTGTCAGGTGCCATGTCTTGGAGCGTGTCAGGTGCCATGTCCTGAAGTGTGTCAGGTGCCATGTCTTGGAGTGTGTCAGGTGCCATATCCTGAAGTGTGTCAGGTACCATATCCTGGAGTGTGACAGGTGCCATGTCCTGGGGCGATGCCATCTCTTCACTACCTGGAGGTGCTTGTGGTTCCTGCCACTGCAAAATGTCCCATGGTTGTTTTGAAACACCACCCTATTTCTATCAACATTTGAAGGACATCTGGGCGTGCAGGAGCTGGAGCTCGTCTGTGGGTTCAGTACATGTGTCCCCCTGCAGTGTTTCAGATGGTTCTTCTGCGGAACACCAGACATGACGTCTTCCATTACTTCATCAGACTGTTGCAGGTCCATTGGGGATGACTGGGTCTCCTCCTCAGATTGGTTCTCTTGAGGAGCTGGACAAGCGTCTTCTACTGTACCTTCCAGACACTCGTTACTCTCTGTAACCTCCTGACCAAAAAGATCTGGCGCATTGTTTTCCTCAGTACTATCAAGCGGCACTTTACGTGGACGTGGTTGTGGCTCCTCAACAACAATGTAGTTGTAACCAAATAAATTGAGCATTTTGGCTGCGGCGGCTGCTTTTTTGCCTCTTTCCTCGACTCACCTCTTCCCACCACTGTTTGGTCTACTACAGTCAGTTGGATGTAATGGGTCCAAGGCTCAGTTTCCATGTCTATTTCCAAAACGCTGTACTTTGGGGGCTTTCCACGCCACTTTGTCATCAGCATATCCAGACACACTATGGGGTTTTCTTGTGGCTTAAACATGGGTAGTTCTCGCCAGAGAGTGTGTTTTTCTTTTCTTCCTTTGCTTGGAAAACTTTCCTCCTCCTCAGGTAGAGGTAGGCGCAGCAGGTCCGGCAGAATCCGTTGTGCTGCAAGCTTTTTGGCAACCATTTTGGTCGGTGCTTCCGCTTCAGCAGGTGAATTCTCCAACCGTTAGACGAAAGGTGAAGATAGCATCATGGAGGGGACCGTCTTTCTTCACCTCTTTAAACTCTATTGGCAGGTGGTGCTTTTTTGCCAGTTCATAAACATGATGACTTCATGTTTGTAGTTAATGTCTATCTTTTTCTGTAAGGGCAACATGTTTTCCCTGTGGCTGTCCCATCTTTGCGCCTTTTGTGTTTCGGTTTGTAAACCTGTCTCTCTGCTTCAGAAATGTGTCTTATATTTCTTCAGAAGATGTGGGTAAATGAACAGTCTTCTGAACGTGGTCTCCCTTAGATAAAATGCTGTGATGTCACTAAGCTTTGAGGTGTGACATCATAAAGGATGGAATGCCATCGTCAAGGAGACGATCCATGGGTTTGAAAGATGCCAAATCTGGACCGTTGCCATAGCAATAAACACATTCAAACATTGATGTTCTATTCTAAATTACAAGAATGGAGGCAGCTGGAAGCAGAACTTCAACAAACTGATATGAACCACATAATATCACAGAATAGGAAATAATCCAGGGGGGACTGGCAAATGATAACCAGAGCCTGGTTTAAAGACATTTACAATTACATTATTACAGTATTTGTTTATTTAACAGTAGATTATGAGAGACACTAAGAAAAAAAAAAAAAGATTTTCACATTTTACTGGAGAAATCATCATTCTGAGCCCACTATAATTTTTCACAGATACATCACATGTTTTCATACATAAGCTACCAGTTTACAAAGTTTCAGAAATATATATTATATGACAAGGCTCTGAATTCCCCTTTGAAGCATAATTGTATTGTAGTGATGTTGTGCTGAAATGGTTTTCATTAAAAAGTGAATTATTATTTATCCTAATTTTACGATGATACTGTATCAAGTTGTATTATAGATTCTACACATTTAAGCCGGACCCCAGAAATTTTTGGTTGGTTCTGTTCTGACCACATGCTAGATTATTAAGGGACTACTGAATTTTCTCATTCTAATTCTCACCCTTTAATTAACTTTTTTGTCTTTTTACACTACACCTATGTAATTTCACACCTGTAATACCAGATATCTTTTCTACGCTACCATAACACAACAATTTCATATTTGCACTTTTTACAACGTGAACCCTACTTGTTTACGTTGTCACATTATTAGTTTGGAAACTATTATTCTCCAAATGAACTTTGCAAAAGCACCTGTCAAGATTTGACAAATGGGTATTGAAAAAACGTTATGTGCGAACAATAGCTTCAAGGTTTCTTTCTGTTTAATTCCCAAATGCTATTATTCTTGCGCAGGTCTAATGCCAGTCAGGTACATTACGGAATTGTATTTTTGCTCTCCGTGTCTTTATGGATATATCATTCACACATCGCTTATTCCACCCCATTTGGTAATGTCTTTTAAATGTGCTTCTCCATCTGAGGCAAAATGGCCCGAGCCGGTGCAACAAAATCAAAATGAACGCTATTACCTAAAGCAGTCCAGGTGTATTAATAGTGTCTTTATCGCAAAACATGAGGATTACTACGGGAACGAATCGTGAAATATTGCGCGTTGTGGATAGTTTTGTTCCCGATTTAAAGTGGCTTGAGTGTTAGAAGGGGTGAAGGCACAAAAAAAGAAAAGATTAAAAAAATGGTGAGAGATGAGGCGTGATGTGGAGGAGTTTGGCCCGTGAAGATGGAGGACTGGGGGAGCTGACATTTTGACTATAGGCTCGCCGCAGACGGAGGAGAGCAAGAGGAATCGACCAGAGAGACATTCTCGAGTTCACGACAAGCGCTTGAGAGGGAGACCGCATAACTTAAGGTAAAGTTGAAATAGATAGTGGGCACGTTCTTGAATGTAATGTAACAAAAGTTTTAATGTCAGACGGAGGGCAGGGGTATAGTAACTCCACGAGAGATTCACAGTGTTCGAAGGAAATTGAACCGTTATGGATTAGGTTCCCCAGCTCGCCCATATTAATCTCAAAGCTTTCAACTGACAACTAAATCTTTGGAGCTGAATAATGGCACCACTATGGACAGTTTCCTATGTGACGTGATCCGAATGAAATATATACTGGGACATTTTCTCGACTTTTGAAGACATATTGACCTCGCTAACGCCCAACTTGATATGGGAGGGACTCTGCGAATCGAATTTCTACACATTTATAAAATCAAATATGGCTCTTGCTGAAAGCGATCAAAACAAAGGAAACGGGGGGGGAATACTTCAAAATGATTGTCAAGGTACATCATGGCTATTTGACAAAACATCTGTATAGTGTCAGCATCGCAGCCCTCTTCCACCTCCATCTCGGCCACAGCGGCAGAACCATCAACCTCTCTAGCCTCTCCATCTCCTCTACTCCAGCAAAACCTAAGTGTTTCCTTTATTGCATTGTAACAACTCTCTTTTTAGCTCTAACTGTCGCTTTCGCACTTTGAGCTCAGTTTAGTCCTGATGTCGACTGGTTTGGTCTTTTTAGGTGTAGTCCTGGTGTAGTCCTGGCTTTATTTTTGCCATTATGGTAATGCCCACAACTACCAGCATACTAACAGCGCACATCCCCAAACACAGTGTTGTTACAATATGTCTGCACTGACTACAGACACTTGTTAATTGGGGTAATCTTTATCGTCACCATAAATACATGGACAGTGTTGTAATATTGGGAAAAAATTGTCAAATGTTCTTTAGAGGGGTTTTTTTTTGTTTTTTTTTTTTAATATTGCAACTTTTAGTCAATGTAACCTAATTTTGTAAAAAAAAATTCTTGCATATCACCAGGGGTGGACATAACAAAGTAAAAGTAGTAACGTACTGTACTAAAGTAAAGTACATATTTTTTTTTTTAACTTAAGTAGATTTTAACATGGATACTTTTTACTTTACTACATTTGAGAGCAGTATCTGTACTTTATACTACACGATATTTTTAATGGACGGAAAAGTAAGAAGTACTTTCATATGATTTGAGGGGTTATTTTTTACCATGTTTGTGGTAACATCCTCGATAAAAAGTTTCAAGTTCAAGCTTTGGCTTTGAGCAAACAAAAATAGATACGCAAAACTTGTAAGAAAAATAAAAAAAATATATTTGTATTGCAAGTGTGACCAAAATATGCATACTTTTTTTTTAACAATATAATTACATTTTAAACTTTAACAAATTAACAACATTTGCAAAAACACGTTAACGTTTTACTCTAAAAGCACATTTAAACAGGTACATTTACTTCAGTTGATTTTTTCATGCGATACTTTTACTTGAGTAACTTTCAACCTCTGTATCTGTACTTTTACTAACACAATTAAGTACTTCATCAGCACTGCATATTACAGATTTTCTTTTTAATCACGCCCCAAATGAATTACCAACTGTTATGCTTAACTCATACACAAATTATGCATGGCAAGTTGCTCTAACCTTCAAAATGTCATTTAATTTCAATACACAGGACATGATTGATGAATATTGACCGCTGAGCCTGAGAATAATTTATTACCACATCGACTCAATAAATCAGCCCAAATTGCATTTCCACGATCTCTCTCTTCTCCTCTGGTATACCCCAGCCGCCTTCCTCTGTGCCACATCTGATTGGTCCATGCTCCTACATGACTATATAATTGATTACACTGGCGGAGGACTTTGAAGTGAGGAAAATGATTTGGTGCGATGGTGCCGTGGCGCCAATTTAGGATCAGTACCAGCGGATTCGACTCGCAAGTTGAGCTGTGAGCGTGTTTGAAGTCGACAAATTTGACGAAGTTGCGGTGGAGAAAATGTGGAGGTTGTGAAAATAGAAAAAAAGTTAGAGATAAATGTTACGATTCACATGCTTCAAAAAAAAAAAAAGATTTGTCCCATAAACTGGTATTTTGCTGGTACTTGTTCTTTCACGGTGTTTGAGTGATTCTTTTTTTAAGTAAACCTTTAAATGAGGCCCAAAAATGATAGAACCATAATTCACTTTCTTTTCACACTCTAAAATAGCCTAAAATTAACCTTTAAAAAAATGTATGTGCATGGTGAAAACGTTTTTGTGGGATCCAGAATGGTTCCACACTGGTATTAACCTGTAGCGTCGGATTTGCTACCGAATGCCGATGGACTCGCGGTAACTCTCCGCCAAAACCAATTGTGCTTCATGTAAATTCAAAAACGGCATCTCAAAGCAGAGGCATGGGGCTCTTTAAATATGTTACTGTCATTACAGTAATGTGCTTACATTGTCCCTTGAAGAGCCACAATCAGAGCGCAGGCGCCGCGGGATTCTCCCCTGACAATTATTTGATGCATCAAAGGAAAAATAAGGATGGATATGTAAAATAGAGGAAGTTGTGTGTGAAAAAAAAGGCAGAAGTACATGCTGATACTTCTTTTAACATGATTTTTATGGCTAAAAAAAGAAAGTCTAGGCAAGCTGTAATGGTCTATAACATGCTCAGTCCTAAAGGGTTTAAGCATATCTAAGTGTCAAAATTACCTCAAAGTCTAAATTTTTCATTGTTAAAAATGAATACCTATAGAAGTGTAATACCCCACTTCAGACATGTTTTTGATGAGGGTAAACATTAAAACACATAGTGGAAAGTCTGTCAGCTTGTCTGCATGGAAAAGTTATGTTTAATGCCATACTGTGGAAACATTCGAGGCAATGACATCTCCATGGAGAGAAGCAGGTGGTGGGACACCCAGAAAAGTTGCGTTATGCTTTTGAACCAGAACAGAAGAGGAGCCACAACTCAACACTTTAAATGGATTCCAGATAATTCAAATATATATCCCAATAATACCTATCTGGAGACATTCTGTTCACTGTGAATGCTCTGGCGCTTTGCCCAGTGGCACGTTGGAAAGGCGTCCGTCCTTCAGTTGTCAGAGGTTGCAAGTGGCTGGAGGAAAAATGGCGGTGCAGCAGAGACCCCCCGCGGCGATGGCAGTGACGAGCGCTTCAGCAGCAGAAGAAGAGGGACTTATGGTTTGTGACAGGAGCCATCAGTGCCTGAGGTCAGAGGTCAGATTAGAGGAAGAAGTAAAGCCAATATTAGACAGAGCTCCCCAATGTGTATGGTGATGTAACATGCTTTCACAGTAATGGCACAGTTATATATATATTTTTTAAACATTTGATTGGGATCATACCCGCTGCTAAATGATAATTTTCCACCAATCAAGAAGCAATTCGTGAGAAAAGTTGAAGCACATGTGAAAAATGACAGGAAGTAGAGAGCTATTTTACATTAGCGAGAATTCGATCCAAAAAAGGTGACCCAATTTACACTGAAAAAAAAATTTTTTGATATACCTTGAACATTATTTCAACAAAAATAAATGTGCTTCTTACGTTTGCCTTCAAATAATAATTTCGATGTACATTCGAGTTTTGCCATACTGTACAGCAGGGTTGGTAGGTAACACTTATGGAGTTTTCGAGAATGATATCAGGATTTCCAACCAGGAAGTAAAATTTGAAACCTAAAAACTGGTCGAACTCAGAAAAAAGTTGTATTTTTTATTTGTTTTTTAAAATCTTGAAATATAATGATCTTGGTGTGTTTAGGAAAATGCATAGGCTAACCTGTCATAGGCCCTTCCACAGGTAATACCCCCTCTTTAAGGCAGTAAAAAACCAGGTACAGAGCCTTTAAAAGAGCCCAACTACACACATGTCCCTCTTCTCAGCACACATATACATATTCTTTTCTAACACACTTTGGAAATAACTGTTCAGTAGGTTGATGGACACTCGAGTTGCTCTGGTTTTAAATCCAAAAGTAAAAATGACTGACGTCTTTGGTGGCTGAAGTAGATTTCACTTTTATTAAAAGCACTGGACACATGAGCCCGTTTGAACACAGCTGATGCATAAAAGCTATTCTTTGACTTAGACCTCTTCAAAGGGATCTGCAAAAACCAAGAATTCTTCAATTTCTTGCTCTTAAAAAACTCTGTAATTCTGAGCTGCCAGAGTGTGAACCTATTTTTTTCAGCTTTTAAACCCTCGGCCATCTAACCCCAACATCAGACGTATTTTTGTGAATGCTCATAATTGAAAGGAAGGAAGTGAAAAGAAAAAGAATGTTTTTTGATTTGGTTTGGCAGAGTCATAGATGTGGTGGGAGCGTAGCTGGAGGCGCGGGGTGCAAGGGAGAACAGGATCAAATGTTTTCAATTGCATATTTATTAGAGGGGACAAATGGAGTTGTATTGTGCTAAGAGTTTATAAGTCAAGTGTTTTACTCAGCTAAAGGAACAGTGTGGAACAGTGCTGGGCTGTAACTAGTTAGAAATTATGGGATTACCGTAATCACATTACTTTTTTTAGTAAGGAATAATGTAACTAGTTGAAAATTGAGTAATTAGATAACAGTTACTTGCCCTTCAAAGTAACTTATAGTATCAGTAATCATTACCTCTGAAATAACGTAGTGATTTTTAGAAGAAGCTGGCATACTCTCAGTAATCAGTCATTTTTTACTTAGTTTTGCAAAGTAATCAGACCAACACTGGTGTGGAAAATGTATTAAGAAATGTTATAATCATTTGACATAAATAAATGTCACATTCTTAGGGTGAGCTCACACTTTTTCCGTTCCGCTATAGGCCCATTAGTCCTGATGAAGACTTGGCTTGGTCCTGATCTAGTCTAGGTTTAGTTTTGAGTTAAGTCCTGTTTCAGTCTTAAATTTGATGTAGTAAATGTGCGAGTGTGAATGCACCAGAGTCGGCATGGGGCTCTGAAAAATCTACCAGGAGTGCTTACCCATCACCAATCCAGCAGTCCTTTTTTCAGCATGTTTAAACAATAAATAGCCTCAATCACCTAAAAGTGTATCCTGCTGCATTTTAGTTATTATATTTTGCCAATAATAATGGGCTTGTACATTAAGTTGGTGAGATCTCATTGTGGCCTGTGCTTAAAAATAATGTATCAAACGTCCCAGTCTTTTTGTGTTTTTTGCATAGTTAGTGCATTATTACTTAAAAAAGCACAATAAGGCCCATTCTGCAGCTTGTCAATGCAGATTATTTTTTTTGAAAGGGCCACGGCAAGTGTTTAGTTGATGTTAGCAGTGCCTTGACATAACTGTATGCGCTGGGGGGAACGTTCACGAGGTTTTGGGCTACAAGGGAATTAACACACACGACTTGGCAGCACTTTGCGGCCCACGATGAATGAAGCAAAAAGACACTGCACTCTCTGGCACGACCTTTTGCATCTCTCCCGTCTCGCATCAAACAAGCCCCGACACCGGTCCACATAGGCTGCCGGCCGACTGGGAAATCTCCCGTGTCTCCCGATGGCCACTCCACCACTAAAACACACCCTAAGTTTTGTATTTTTGTAATTTGGACAGTACATTTAGGTTAAGGGAAGGCATACTTAATTGCCCCCATAGAGAGATTTTTCATCTGCATTTGACACAGTGGGCAGGTGAGCAATATGCCAGTACAATTGGTTAAATCCAAATGTTACTCGCTCAGGGCTTTGCTAAGGCTGACCAACAGGGGGAGTGGGTGGGGGAAATGTCTCTTTGTCTGAGCGTAGAGCTGCATTCAAGAGAAAACGTGTGAATCATGATGTGACAATTTAACCAAAAAAGCAGATCATCACAGGAATGAGCTCACGATTTGACTTTTATCATCATATCGGCCAGTCTTATCAGACACATTTCTATTGCTGGAGTGAGCTATGTGGGTGAAGTGTAATGCCCAAGGACCGCAAAATCAGTCTGTGCTCTGTGAAGATCAAAATTGTCATATGTCTATTGCCCTAAAATGTCTAAAATATCTATTACATCACCAAACTGCTATGTGAAGATTAGCGGTTCAGACCCACATTGCCTAGTATGAATACAGTGTGGTGTGGTGGTGGTTGGAGGTAGGGATGCACCGATACAGGCATCGGATATCGGCAACTCATCCAGGATAACTTGGTTCAGCCTTAATTTGATGTAATATGTGATGTAGGATGTTTTAACTTTTATTCATACAAAGCTCTTTTGTACTTGCAAGGTAAACGGCAATTAGAAACCACCATTTCATCCATTTTGTAAACGTTAACTGGAAAACAGGTCATTCTCAGCCCTTATTGGTCAATATCGGGTATTGGCAGATAAGTAATGATATTGTTGTTGGAGCTGAAAAAAAAGCTAATCGAAGCTAGTAGATTGGCAGCCTTACTTCTGTCAGTCTACCCCAGGGCAGCTGTGGCTACAATATTAGTTTACCACAACTGAGTATGGCCTGAAGGAATAATGCACAAGATTGTAATTGACTTCTGGAAAAAGCACTGTTTACGATCAATGTTTGTTAGTGTATGCCCTTTAAGATCTTTATATATTGCTTATTGCTTATATTGCACTATATTACATTTACTGACAGTAACACATTTTCCTCAGCTTTCAGAATGGCAGTGTTGCATTATGGGGAGATGTGAGGCAGACAGACCAGCTGCAGCCAGGCTGTTTGTGACTCTATTCTACAGACATAGGATTTAATTTAAAATGCAATAAGACCTAACATTGTTATTGCAACATTATTTTATTTTGTTTAGTTTCCTTCATTCTTATTCTCTCAAAAATAAACAGTTGTTCATTTTTTACTTTGCTTCATCTGTATACACACAACGGTATGCACTGAAAACTGAAAAAGTGAAATAATGTGAACGACCTGTGAATGCTTTGCTAATAGAGCCATGCAGAACGAGTCTAGTGATGCTTTATGGCACATGTGTCAAAACCTCAAGCCCCATGGGCCAAATGTGGGCCCTTCACATCATTTTATGTGGCCCGTGGACAGGGTAAATTAAAAGGTATGCTGGTCTTAAAATGTCATTTATCAGTAGAGACGCAGTTACACAGCCATATTTATACATCTAGGCAAATGCATATGCAATATTTGAAACTTGAATAAGTAAAAATAAAAAGTAATAAACAGTTAATCAACAAGTTAAACAGTTGTTAGATTTCTTTTACATCTGGCCCTTTGAAGGCAGCCATTTTGCTGATGTGGCCCTGGTGAAATTTGTTTGACACCCCTGCTTTATGGGCTTAAAATCTGCATAGGAGAAACCTGGATTTTTACCTATGACAAACAAAACGCGCAAAATGTGAAGCGATCTTTTTTAGTGCTTGACAAGATAACTTTGAGTTACTGGAATAATGAAAACAACAGTGAATGATGCAAAAATACAATTCCAGTATGTTTTTGATGAGGGCAAAACATTATAACACGGCTCAAATTTCCCTGATAAGTTCTATTAGGCAAAATTCCAATCTATGTCTGCCTTTGTCACTATTTCAGTCTGTGTATCCAGATGGCTGTGCTGAGTGCATTGGTCTCTTGCACACCTCTTAAATGAGCCATACATTACCTCCTCCTCTTCCTCCTCTGTCCTGCGGTCTTCCTGTTGACACATTTGGATTTGTTTGTCAGCGCTGGCGGATGAGCTGGTGCGTAAACAGACAGTTGATTAACACCATCGGCGCTCCTCATTATATACACAATGTAACTCCAGCCACAGCTTGCTCCGTTTTCGACTGAAGAGGAGACTATTGTCGAGCATTGTATATGACATATTGGGGTATACACAAACATGATCAGTGGATTTAATTGTGATTGGTTTAAGTTTCTTCCTTGACTTTCTCTTATGTCATCATGCTTGCTTACTAGGGCTGCAGGATATGAGAAAAAAAAAGACAGATTTGTATTGAGATAACGATATTATAGCATTTTAATTTACTTGTCAGAATTTGTTCTATTTTGCAAAGTATATAAAATGCAATAATATCGTTGCAAGTGTGATTATTGTGTTAGCCAATAATATCATGTGTTTTCACGATATTTGTGCAATATTGAGCAGCCCTAGTGCTAATAGCAACTTCTCTTCAGGTAATACAGGAGATAAATCAATCAGAATAACTCCCAGGCCAACTATGTCAATAAGAATACCTTCTTAAACATGGGCAAACTTTTGTGTGAGAGAGTGTCCAGAGAGTTACACGCAAGTACTTGTAAGTATTTTTATTTCTCGTCAACCCCGTAGGTACGCGCCGAAAAAGCAGCACTCTGATTGGCTGTGCTTGAGTGGTCCACCCCAGTTTCACTTTACTGTCTGAAAAAAAGCTGTTCTAAAGCTGTGCGCAGAAATTAATGGATGTGCCAAAGGGTTTGTGAGAGCTGCAAATGTGTTAGACAGACTTAAATACCTTAAACACTTTAAATACCTCATCCCTAGGTACCCCAGCTCTGATGTTCAAATTGTGATTAAAAAGAACCGTCCTCTCCATGGGGATGTTGTTTGCCGAAAATGTTCCTCAAAATGGCACAAAACTTAGTAATCTCCGTAGAGACAAGCAAGTGACTCCTCTAAATCAAGCAAAAAAAAAAAAAAAACACCTGTAATTGAATAAAAAAAAAATCTAATGCAGTTATTTCATACCAAAATCTTTCAGTCATATGCACAGCTAAACAGAAACCACGTTTTTAAGTGTTTTAATCTAAAATCTTGAAGTTTGCCAGGGTTTGGAACAAGGCTCATCACAAATCATCACCTAAACGTATATTTTTTTTTCAATTACATCTGCTTATAAATAGCACATCTCTCCCAATGCATAAAAATATAACTGTATCATTCAGAACTCAAATCTTGAACTTGCCTGAGCAGTTTGTTGGAGTGGCAGATGTCCGCACTGTTTCTCAGTTATTTTGACTTTCATTTTTACTCCTTAACCACCACGCTGGTTTTGACATCAGTGAATCATTCGTGCTCATCAAAACACCAGGAGAGGAAGACCCCATCCCAGACTACACATGTTTTTTAGACACTAGAAAAGATAGAGTCTTGGCTGCGGCTAAGATGTCCCAAAATAGTAAAAACATAAAATCTAATCTGTGAAATGGATATTAGGTGTATCCTCAGTTAGGTGAAAGTATGAGTCAGATAATTAAAAAAGCTGTTATTATGCAAAATTAACTTTTGGAGCCATGTCCCTTGTTAACATGTGGTTCATCATCAAAACATATGCCTGCCCTAAAGAGGTTTTATATGTCATCCAAATGTGTTTCCAGTTAATCTAGAAATCTCTCACGGGCCCTATTCAACAAAAGCATGATACAAAACTGTACACCGTAGTAAAAGCCAAAAGTAAAACACTGTTGAATCAGACCTGAACGACTGAGGGATACACAGACAAAAAAGATGTGACAGATCCAAATATGTTATATGTTACCATTATCCCATAGAAGGGTAATATAATACCCCTTCTTTAAGTCTAACGCTACCTCAAATGCATTACAACAATTGCATTACATCAAAAACGGGTAAAATAGTCCTTCAAGCGTCGTGTCTAGCCTGGGTCTGTGGTTTGTACCCTTCCCCGCCCTTCCTCCTCTGATCAGGTGCAGTGATATTCATGGAGGAGGAGAATCAATAGGCGTAATCACTTTTTTAACAAATGTGCCCCGTGGACGGTTTGTGGCTGTCCTCTCCGCTCACCCTGAAACAGCAGATTAAACCCAAACACGAGCACCGGCACGGACATTTGCATAATACTGTACCGCGCCATCAAAGGTAATAGAAAATCTTCACTTTAAAAAAAAAATCAAGTAGACATTTGAAGTCATGTAAGTGTTTATTATAACCCACAGTTAAAAGTGAACTATGTAACAGTTTGTAATGGAGGGTATGCCACCTGATTGTCTTCTTGGCGATATTGTTGCTTTGCTTGTGTCGCTCCTCAGTATTACGCTAAACTTATCGACGGTTATCTCCATGGAAACAAGCAGACAACACCACGAGGCCAAGTTACAGGTCAGATTAGCGGAAAGGCGAAAAAAGGCCTCGCTCACAGTAAGACTGCATGTTTTCAAGGTAGTTTGAGGAATAATAACAACTGTAAGGTATTAAAACCTTAATAGGTAAGTTAAAGCAATATTGTGGAACATTCTAGGCAAATTAATAACAAGAAGGTGCTGATCCCACACAAAAATGCAGTAATATAGTAAAAATTTAAGTAAAAATTGTTGATACGGACAGTGCACTCTATTTGATCCTTTTGCACTATTTGTTAGTTAAATATGCTACAGTTTACCACAATACATTTTTGTTTAATCACAACCATAGACTGTTAAAAAAAAAAAGTCGTTACCTGGATTTAACTAAGCAAATACGTACGAGCCTATAGGTACGAGTCAGGTCTAGGTTCAGCAAACAGTCTGTGCTCAAAGGAATGAGGTCAGCTGACACCTGAATATACTGAATGACCAGGTCATTCCATCAATGGATATGTTCTTCCCTGATGGCACGGGCATTTTCCAAGATGACAATGCCAGGATTCATCGGGCTCAAATTGTGGAAAGAGCAGTCCAGGAGCATGAGACGGCATTTTCACACATGGATTGTCCACCACAGAGTCCAGACCTTAACCCCATTGAGAATCTTTGGGATGTGCTGAGAAGGCTTTGTGCAGCGTTCAGACTCCATTATCAATGCAAGATCTGGTGAAAAATGAATAATCAAAGCTAAAGGCGGAACAACCAGAATATATAGAGTGTGACCTTTATTTTGGGTGGCAACTTTTTTTTTTTTTTTGTGGCCAGGCAGTGTATAAATGGAACATAGCTAACCTGATAGCCGCCCACGTACAAATAGGAAGTGAGAATGGGCACACTTCCGACTTCAACAACTCTGTCTCCAATTCATTTTACATTGAAAACACTGTGGCCCCTCTCTCCTTAACTACTACTGTCAGAAGTGATTGTAAAAGGAAGTGATTGCAGACCAGGTAGAGAGTTGAAAGGAGATTTTATCTGATCAGATGAGTGATGATACAGACAGCAGACACATACTTTACATTACAAAGGAGCTTTCCCACATAGTACTTATACATTGAAAAAGGGTACTATCAATAGAAGGCTGGCACCTACCTACATGACTTAAAACTAATTTTACACACTGTCCGTACAAGGTCATAAATGGATAAACCTTAACTTTTTACAGGAACCTAGAATGTGTCCCTGAAAGCTTTGCTGGCGGTCTCTGAAAAAGAGGGGTCACTTCTCTGGTCTCTTGTCACAGCTGTATGGATATTGCAGCTTGTAATTGAAGTAAAACTGGTTGCAGGAAGACATCTTAAAATAAGTATGTGTAGCATTCTTACTGAACAAGTTCTTACACGTTCATCCCAATGTATGTAAATACATAGTATTTAACACAAGGTTAAAGAGCAAAGAGATTAAACAGAAGTCCATGCTTTCAGTCATTTTGGTCTTAAATGTTCGTATGAACCCGCTCCACATGATTTGCTATTGTGTCTGTAAATCAAGATATGAGCATTAATAACAGACAAATCAGGTGCCGTCTTACCTGCGATCGGCTGACAACGGTGCTATGCGGCCGTTTCCTGTTAAACCAGCGGTGTCAAGTGGGAAGGGGGCTTACCCTTCAACAGCTTCGCTTTGGATTGGCTCTCTTTGGTTGCTATGTATACTCGCGTCATAATTCCAAATATGCCTCAACGGCTTTATTTGGCTGGAGTCAGACACTATGGTGACGTCACCACATCACTTAGTCCATTTCTTTATACAGTTCTGTGATCAAAACACAACTGCAAACTGCGCAACATATCACAGGGTTTTCTCAATATCTTTAGATTAAAAAACAACTATTCTGTATAAACCAGTTATTGTCAAAAGTCATGCAATAATTATAATTTCATATTAGTATAAATGCCAGACCATTGTGAATCAAAAGCTGGCACCGTGTTCAGCACATGAGGTACTCATTAGTTAACTTGGCCATTTTATCTTACGAAAAAGAATTGAAGCGGTTTGAGACGGCCAGCACCGAGCGAGACCAGCAAAAGACCGAGCCGTACACTAGAGAACAAAGATCGACGAATGCTTTTTTATTTCTGAACAAGGAGAAGTAAAACCAATGGAGGTTCCAAAACTGCCTTTATGCAACTGAAGTAGTGCTTTGTGAATGATTATTAAAATAGGCGATATTAAAGGTCTTTTTATGAAAATTCTTGGTGTTTTTTTTGTTTTTGGAATCTGTTTGAATGTGAGGGTTACCAGTGCTCGAAAAAACTGGTTTCCAGTTTTTTGTTACGGTTTACTAAAATATTTATGAAGAATAGGGTTTCTTTGTAGAATACCAACTGTTGAA
>JAIEZT010000327.1:34059-98133 GCA_019594935.1 Periophthalmus modestus | reverse complement strand
TTTGCAGATAGAGTTCAAGTCTGTAGGGTGTCCAGAGCCACTGAATGAGCCGCTCTTTCAGAATCAAATGGAATCAACGTTGATTGATGCCCGAAGGGAAATTCTCTTAGTTAACAGATGCCCACACCACAGTAATAAATTAAGATATAGACTAAGAATAAAATGTAATTTAACAGAATCAATTGGTGCAATAATACTAAGTTGTCAACAGTGTTAAATACTAAATAATAGATCCAGAATCACAAAATCAAACACGATTATCATCTCCCCACCGATGTACAAATGAGTATATTTGATGTATTGAAGTGATTGGTTAACAGCATGGAGTTTAACAGACAGTTTGATGGTGACAAGGCAGGAAAGATTTCCTGTGTCTCTCTCAGTGGAAGCAAGCGTGGCAGTAACAGTCTGTGGCTGAACTGATCTCTTGAGACCTCTGATTGCTACCAGAACACCTTGTGGAGGGGGTGGAGGGGAGAGGGGTCCAGAATGTCCTGACTTTGGCCAACATCCTACCTGTCCTCGACACAACAGTCAGGAGAGTCCCACTCTCCTGCTCCCCCACAACATGGCCAGAGCCTGTCCTGATGATCTTATTGAGTCTATTAGTGCCCTCACGCGCAGACTTGCTGGGTCCTAGCCAGCAGACCAGCAGCGTACATGAATGGCACTGACCACCCATCATAGACTCGTATAACATCCTGAGCATACGTCCTGCAGATGATGTCAAAGGACCTCAGCCGCCTGAAGGAAAGATAGAGGCGTGAACTTCCTGGCCCTTCTTTTAAGACCTGCACGTCACCACAGTTTCTACTCCATTCCAGTTTATTGTCAAATGTACACTCCCAAGTAATCTTGCTACTCTCCTCCACCCACATTCCACACTGACCCCCCCACGGATGGAGATGGGAGAGGCAGCAGACAGCTTTGATCCTCCTCAGGTTAGAGGTCCACCAGTTTTCTTTTTTTAGTCTTGGTCACGTTGAGTTGAAGGTGGTTTCTTCTCACTCCCACGTGAAAAAGTTGTCCCACAACAGGATCCTATACTCCCTCTCCGTCAACCACACGTTGATGCATCCCCACCACTGGCACCAGAGTCATCAGAAAACTTCTGAAGGTGGCAAGTCTACACCTCACGCAGTATAGCTGAAGTTCCGTGGTGTAGTAGAGTGAGAGAGGCAGGGAGAGAGGACGGTCCCTTGTGGAGTTGGCCTCGGTGTTGCTGACCAAGCTCTGGTCCGACAACAACAGCCCTGTAAGCGAACATACTGGTGGTCTTCAGTGAGATAGAGATCAGTCCAACATCATCCAGGACACCAGGGAGTCCCTCCACACCGTGCATCACCAGTACAGCTTCTCAGCCAGCAGAGCCCGGCCTGAATGGTGTTAAATGGCCACTGGAGAAGCCATCACTAAAAAAAATGACCCTCAGAGTGGCAGCAGCCGGTGTGTCCAGTGTGGGGAGATAGAGTCTGTGGAAGTAGGGGTCAGGATGGCGTCGTCTATCCGCCTACTCTGTCCGGGATGGCGGCTGGTAAGCAAACTGGAGGGGGTCAGTGGCAGATGTTGGACCCTGGGCCGCAGCTGCTCCAAGACGAGTCGTTCCAGAGTCTTTCATGATGTGGGAGGGTCAGTGCCACAAGCCTATAGTCCTTGGGGTCGGCTGGGGTGCGGGCGTCTATTCGGTGACGCGGGACGAGGCACCGATGTCTTCCACAGCAGGGGGACTCTCTGAAGGCTCAGGTTGAAGATCAGGGCAGGACACCACTTAGCTGAGCGGGCCACAGTTATTTAAAGACCCTGGGACTCACTCATCAGGCCCTGGAGCTTTGCCAGCCCTGAGTTCTCAGCAGCTGTCTCTTCACCTCTCTTCTCTTCGTGACATTCAGGCAAGGCGAGGGGGGCCCCAGGTCCAAGGGGCAGGAGCAGGACAACAGGGATGGGGAGTGTAGGGTCCAGTCATCACCGGCACCAGACGGTCAGGAGGGGATCTAGGGTGCAGCCCATCAACTGGGCGGTTCAGGAGGCGATCTAGGGTCCAGCCATCATCGGATGGTCATGGAGGGGATCTAGGGTCCAGCCATCACCAGCCGGTCAGCGGCCAGGCATCTGAAAGAGGTACACTCCCCCAGAGGGGCAGCGGGACAGTGGACAACATGTGAATAGCAATGAACAATACTCTGAAGTATAAATGTTGTTGAGGAAAAACAGGGAGGAAAAAAGACGATAGTGCTCAGGTTACCATACTTCCCCCAGCACATTGCCTATCCTTAGGCAGCCTGACTAAAACTACAGGGTTTATTTTTGGGCTGAGCATAACTTATTTCAAACAGAAAAAGTTTTAAGCCTGGGTCTTAAATGTAGAGACTGTGGGGGGCCTCTTTAACATGGGAAAGGAGCTGATTCCATAACACAGGAAGCTCTTGGTAAGTGAAAGCGCTCTCTCCTACCTGTGCTTTTAGACACTCTAGGATATAAAACAGCTCTACACTGCCCCCTTGAAACGTTGAATGGGGCCAAAAAATGTTGTTTATGGCAGACAATTCAAATGTGGCAATGGACATGCCAGAGCTGCAATACTGAACAAAAAAAGTCATTGAGAACATATCTGTATATGCAAGCATGTTGCCATGGTAATGGAAAAAAAATACTATTGAAATACATATGTTAAAAATTAAAATGCCAAAAAGGTGTGAACTAATGAGGATATATTTCAATAAATACTCCAAGAAAGTTTTTTAATTTGTGCATAAACATAATACAAGATTGCTGAGGAAAGCACTAGAGAATGGTGATTTTTTTATTTTTTATTTACAGAGATATTAATACCTTAAAAATTATGATATATAAGTAAGATTTTTTAAAAAAGCAGTAGACACATTTTGTTTGTTGACATACAATTTTTTGATTTATGTAGCCTCAAGCATATTAGCAAGCAGTATGTACAACAAGAAATGAAATAAACAGTTGGCTATATACAAACAATGTCGAATTTCACAGGAAAAAGAAAACAAAAAAAACATAAATAATATTATTACATAAATAAATAAATAATAAATATGTAAACAATTTAAAAATAAATAAGTTTAAGAAAGCATTTATTCAAATAAACATATAAGAACATATTATCAAGTGCAGATGCATCAATGCATGTCACTATAAAATGTACAAAAATAAATGTTAGAATTGGCTGTATTTATGTACAGAAATTTTATTTATTAGAAATAAAATATGGACAGAACAAATGTTACTTAGACTTTTACAAAAGAAAAGTAATGAACACATTTACAATGAGGAAAAAAAAAGTTTGAATTCATAGGAACCAAAAACAAAAACATTTGGATTAGAAAAAAAATAAATCTAAAACAGACTTCAGCTTAAGGGCTATGCCCTGATGATCACTGAAATATGTGGTACAACTTCAGATGAAATCTGATATGTTGAGATTTGACATAGACATGGTCAATCAAAGTGCCTCTTTTCTGTTGTTGGAGATGTGACATTCTGAACATATCCATGAGTGGACATGAAATTGCACACTGATGATGATTTCAAGATGTCATCATTGAAATCTCCCATAACCACAATGTTCTGACTTTGTGCCTGTAGCCAAGTTAGAAGTTTTTTTTTTCAAATTCTGCTTGAACACAGACATGGGATATGTTGGTGGACGATAACACACAACAGCAACTAAAACCTGATGATTTACATTGTTGTAAATTATGCACTCCAGATTAAATTGGGGTCTTGCATCAGGAAAGTGGTAGTTTGTGTTGTGAGAGCAGTACATGCCCACTCCACCGTGAAGTTGACTTTTGAGTGCAGTAAGAGCCGGATGCTTGCTGTGTTCGTATGCCAGACTTCGTGGGATGGCTGTGAAAATTGTAACCTTCTATGTCAACACTATGAAGTGCAGACTGAGATGTTAACCATGTTTCTGTCACAGCTATACAGTCAGGCTGTAAATGCTGTGTGGATGGCACCAAATCAGATACATGTTTTACTAAACCCTGAACATTCATCAAAAACAAGGTTAAACACTTCAGCTGACGCGCTTGTTTTGTAACACATCGTCGTCCAAGAAGTGTGGCATAGATTCCAAGGCATGTTTTTTTACTCTCATCATTACAATAAATAGCCTTCTCATCAAAGTCCTGGATAATAAGGCCATCTAGACTTCTTACCACGACTTAAAGCCACATAAGACTGTCCTGAGGCAAACACTTGCTTTAGAGATACCACAGCATTGTCAACAGTCAGGCCCTGTACTTTGTGGATTGTAACAGCCCAGGCAAGAGCAAGAGGAAACTGACGTCGTTTTCCCCCTTTGCTGTTAGCCCTTTCCTCCTGTGGCTCTATTCGTGTGTGGAGTTTATTAAAGCAGGTGCAGTGGATGGGTACTTTTTCCGTCTCTGTGTACCAACATTGATGTCATCAAACTGAACATACACGGCTTCAGGAAGTCCATTTAGTTCTGTTTCACTAATATGTGTTTACAGTTCCACAGACTCCATTTGACCAACCCATCTTCAACATCAATGTTCTTACACAGCATAACTCTGGCAGGAACACCCAAGAATAGAATAGTGTTTCTGCAGAGAAGTGAGGTTGTCTTTACTGTGAGGTGTGACTTTGCTTTCCCATTTTTCCAGTTTCTTCTTTTTTATCGTTGTAGTGATAGTCCCCTGTGCATCATTGTTTGATAGTCAGGACAAGTGGCTTTTTCGATGGTTGAAGTTATGTTCATTTACCTGTGAATTTTTTGGAAAAAATATGTAGAGCAGAAGACTGGTTCTCCAGTTTCACACGACTTTGTAGAATGTGAATGTCCTCATCGAGCATGGGTGTCCCTTTAGACCGTGTTCTTAATCGGTTAAGTTAAGTAATTCTGCAAATGTGGTATCCTTCTGTCTGACTATTGTTTTCAGTTCAGCCATTTTGAAACTTGACCAAAAGTTCACAGGCAGATTGTCAGTGTACAAGCCTTTGCCATAACAGGAGGTAACTGATAGAAATCACCAACAGCTATAAGCTGACATTTCCAAAAGGGGAAACATCACCTCTTTGCTTGATTTGCCGAAGTCGTCCATGTATGTATGTGAGCAGTTTATGAGAAACCATTGATATTTCATCAATGATTACTAACTTAAGGTCAATATATTTAGTACGGAGAGAATTTAGTTTTTCTTCACCTAATGGTATGTATGGAAGCGTCACGTCTGTCCCAATGCTAAATGCACTGTGAATTGTAGATGCATTTAGGTTGTATGCTGCCATACCAGTGGGTGCTGTATTATTAAAACACTGATGTTGTCTGGGTGGCGTCGCATTGGTGCAAACAGACGATTGGCTTCATACTGAATGGCCCGAATCAAGTGACTTTTCCCTGTGCCAGCACCACCAGTGATGAAAACATGTAAAGGTTCTGGATCATTTTCCACTGACTTTTTTTCTATGCACCACTTTTGTACTTTTGAAAAATATAGAGAGCTGGATATCATTTAAAGATCGAATTAACTCCAAACCTTCAGCTCGAGTCATTGCATTGTGTTTGTTTTTCTAAATGACCAGTTTCTTTGTTAGCTATCCCTAAATCTGGAATATGGGGCAAGGGGTCTTCATCATCCGGTTTACTCTGTGCACGTTCATCAATTGATTCCAGACGTTCTGCTTCTTGCTCAGGACAAAGCATGCACCAAGCATCCTCTAATATTTCATTAGAGTCCAGGTTATTTTTTTAATGTCTTCCAAATCTTCAGTTTCAATGTCGTAGTGAGATCTATTTGAGTTCACCACAATTGACATCACTGAAACGGTCTGGTTGCCACGCTGCACGGTGCCTTCTTTGTAGAACTGTTCAAAAGAATCAAATGATGAAGGTTTCAGGTCGTTATCATGACGATAAGGGAAAAACAGCTGTAAGAGACTTTTGTGATATAGCTCAGGATTCTTTGTTTCTGAAAACCGTGCATAGCGCACAACAGCAGGTTTGGGTTCTGAATCGTTTAGAGAAATATAGCCACATGAATTCTGTAACTTAATCACATTTTTGGATTTCTTTTCTGATGTACTTAAACACACGGTATTCTGAAGCAAATGTGGGCTATACACATGTCATCAAAAGTGTCATTCTGTGGTCTGTTTTTATATCGATCAAACCAATCCAGTCATCCAAATGTCATCGTTTCCTGACTTTTTCAGTTCGTTTAGTGGTTTGGTGAGTTTTGAAAATTGTGTCACCTGTGGGGGGATAAACACAACTTTCCTTGAACATTGTTTGAGGTGCATTTGACTGATTCTGTACACAGCTTCTTGTGCAGACACATCACGATTATGGAGGTAGGCTTGACCAATCTTCTTCATAGCTTCTTTGGCATCAGCGTTTCCCTGTTTTTGTGGCCTCTTGGTGTGTTTGTCTCAACAACAGCCCATCTCTCTCTCAGATTTTGACATATAGCTTATAATATAAACAATACAAGCATATACGTCGACGATGTACTGCAGGTCTAGATTCGCATTCCAACATTTTAACAGAAATGCATTATATGGATTAATCCAAATTTTCATTTACATCTCTTTGCAGGACAATTTGTGTGCGTTTTTTTTCACACATTTAAGTGCTTTCTCCCATACTTCTTGAGTAATGCCAACATTGTTAAACAGCTGCTGAATACTCGTAACGGGATTGTCTTTATCTAGAAGTGCTTTTTTAACAGCCGTAAGTATTTTCATTGCAGTCTCTTCTTTCATGAAATTCTGTTCATTCTGAGAGCATATGCATTCAACTGTGGCTTTATTTTGATCTTGGGCTGTTTGTTTGCAGTGTCACCTTTTGGGCACTTTGGGCACTTTGGTCTTTTTGGTTTTTTGGTGATGAAAGTGCGTTGAGATACAGGACGTGGGAAATTGAAAAACGGCAAACTGTATTCTTCTTCTTGCATGTTTTAGAATGTCGTTGAGAATGTTGTTGCACGGAGGAGGTAACAGTTTCAGCTAATTGCTGATCTTTTGTGGGTATTTCACATGTGATGTACTTGTCGATGAATTGCACCACTTCTTCATCATTTGTGTTTTTTCCAATCTCAGGAGCATTCTCGAATCCAAAATAAAAGCGTGAACATGGGGTGATCCACGTTGTTGGAATTCTACACCACGATAAAAGTAATCTTTAATCTTTCCAATTGGATTCAATGGAGAGAGTAACACGTAATTCAAGAAGAGATGCCCCACCTGTAGTCAAACATTGCGTGCTGCAGTGACAGGATGATTACGCAACAGTTCACACCTTTCAGCATACTCCAAACTCTCAGCGGTTTCTGTTCTCCCCCCTCTTGCTTTCAATATTGAATTTAAAAGCCCTCCCCAGCGCATGTCTGCAGAGAGGAAAACTGGAAAAGAAGGTTGGGTTTTTCCCAGATTCCGCACCATGGCAAGTAAATCTTTTGTGTGCACCTTGCCAGAAGCTTGGAGTACCTCTTATTGGCCGCAGAAAACGATATCCTTCATCAGTCTTAATGATGTCCTGCAAAGACTCAATGTGTTTTTGTGGGATCATTTTCTTTTTGGCCTGCTGAGTTTGTGTGTCCTTTACGTGATGCTATTGATACTTGTTGAATAACTTGCTGAACTTCTGACATGTATTGTGCAAAAAAAAATGTATTCAACGCACTTTGCAAACCTACCATCAGCGTGCAATATTCTGTTATTAAAATATCGTGCCAATGTCAGGTAGTGCTGTCTGGGGCGTATGATAAGTATTGTTCCCTGATGGAAAAAGATACGGAAAGGATTTTGCTTCATTATCTTTATCTGACAAAATACGCACAGGATTGTTTCCTTCAGCAGGTGCCCAGATTAATGATATCTTCAAAACCCTGATCAAGAGTTTCTTGACCAACATCAACTGGCATGGAACAAGAGTCTTGATAAATACAGTGGTTCTGCCGGTCATGGAGAGTTTCATCTTCTTCATCAGGAGACTCAGATTTTTTTGAGTTCTTGTCCGTGACTTGTTCTGTATGTTTTTCTTCTTCGTGTTGAGTTTTGTCTTGTGCATCCTCAGGGGAGTTGTTCTGTTGTGCATTAACATTACAGTCGTCTTGTGCTTGGTTTTCTTCTTCCTTTGCAAACTCATTCACCCATTCTTCATTTATTTCTATGTCTTGATAATATTTATTGTTTTCCTTTAAATATTTAAGTGCTTCTTTCAGGTGATTTGTGTCCACAAAGTGATATTCATAATGTCCTTTGTAAGACAGCTTGCGCTTTAATTTAACACGTAACAGACAACCTTCTAGATTTGATCGAGGCAAAACAGAACAAGTGTGATTTACTGAAGAAGGAACGCAAAAAATTGGTCCGTGGCATCCATTTTGACCACCCTTTGGTAAAGCTAACACTTTCATAAATGGAATGTTTAAAGAAATCAAATGTTTTTCCAGATGATTCAAACAAGATAACTCAAGAGGAATTGAATCCAGTTGCAAGTTGTTTCCCCACCATTCTGCTGGGGTTACACCTCTGCGGATCTTTGAATGACAAACCTTGCACATCCAAAGCTCACCTCTTGATTCTTGTAATGGACATGGTGTATTGCACTCAGAAGAAACATTCATGCAAATATAGTCATCAGAGACACATGTTTCCGCTGTTAATTGAGCAGCTTTGTTTTTGTAGTTCTTTTGTTTGTATGGAACTACAGCTGCTTTAAACATGGATCGAAAACAAACACAGCAAACAAATTCAGGTCCATCATTTGCTTTCTTTAAAAACTCATTCATTACAAAGTTAATCTGATCTGTTAGTACTTTATCTTGATTTCTCTTGAATTGTTTTTTAGCCAGGACTTTATGTCTAAAAGCGCTGTCTTTGTGGTATTTGGCTTTGTTTATTGATTTTAATTTTTGGCGAAGATCAGGATTTGCTTTATAATTTTTGACACTTTCACATTTGACTTTATTTTGGTGTGTCAAATCTTTTCTGTATTTGTCACAACTGTATGCTTTCACTTTCTCTTGATGTTCCTGGTCAATTGAGTATTTTTCTTTGCTGGATGCCTTCTTTTTCTCTTGATGTTCCACGTCAGTTGTGTATTTTTCCTTGCTGTATGCTTTCACTTTCTGTTGATGTTGCAGGTCAGTGGAGTATTTTTCTTTACTGGATGCCTTCTTCTTCTCTTTATGTTCCAGGTCAGTTGTGTATTTTTCCTTGCTGTATTCTTTCACTTTCTCTTGATGTTCCAGGTCAGTGGAGTATTTTTCCTTACTGTATGCTTTCACTTTCTCATGATGTGCCATGTCAGTTGAGTATTTTTCCTTGCTGGATGCCTTCTTTTTCTCTTGATGTTCCAGGTCAGTTGTGTATTTTTCCTTGCTGTATTCTTTCACTTTCTCTTGATGTGCCATGTCTGTTTTGTATTTTTTGGAACTGTGTGCTTTCAATTTCTCTTTATATTCCAGGTTTGTTTTGTATTTTTCCACACCGCTTTCTCTTGCTTTTCAATCGATATTCCTCCTCTTTGTGATATTTCACCATTTTTACATTCTCTGTCTTCTTCTGTGCCTTCTTTTTTCCTTAAAATACTTTGACAAAATGTTCTTTGTTCATATCATTTGATCTGTCAAAAGTATCATCAGGAATTGAACTGGAGACACCTTCGTTTGCATGTCTTGATCTGGTGATATGTCCCTGGGGCTCACACAATGTACACAATTTATAACAATCATTTTGTTGGCCTTGTTTCACACAAACAACATGTTCATAATGAGCTCCATGATTCTGTAGGTAGATGCCTTCAGCAGAGAGTTGTTTTTCAGTGTTGAATCTTAACCATTTGCCTTGATAGAAGGTATAAATATCAACTCCAATGCTGTCAGCTGTAGCTTGAATTTCAGCTTGCGTTGCCCAGCCAACAGTGTTGACATAAGACATCTTTTGCTGTTTGATGTACTCTGCCACTGTCAAATGCTGATGTTCTTGATTCAAAAGGCAGTGATATTTTTCAGCATTATTTTGTAAGTGCTTCACTGCATTTAGTCTGATTCTTCTATGATGTTTCTGTGTCCCACTTATGGCTTGAGAAACGGCGGCACGGAAGAAAACAGTTGCCGTCTGCAACAATGCTTTCATTATGACATGGCAGTCCAGCATCACCCAAAGCATAAAGATTCTTTAATGTTGCAATTTTCAAATTCAACACTGATAAACTTGCAAATTGCCTTGCACACATTTTCTGAAAGAGGATTAAACTGCAGAATACTTTCCTCTCACTACCAACAATTATAATGTCATTTGCACCATACACTTTGGCTTTCTTCACTATATGGTTCCTTGAACAATAGGAGAGCCACTTTTTAAGTCAACCGTGCCTGCTTTGCTTTCTGTCTACAACCACCACATTCACTCACAGAAGAACACACAACAGCACCAGGCTCACCACTCACACCATCACAGTCACTCACAGAAGAACACACAACAGCAGCAGGCTCACACTCACACCATCACAGTCACTCGCAGAAGAACACACAACAGCAGCAGGCTCACCACTCACACCATCACAGTCACTCGCAGAAGAACACACAACAGCAGCAGAACACACAACAGCAGCAGACTCACCACTCACACCATCACAGTCACTCTCAGAAGAACACACACAACAGCAGCAGACTCAACACTACTCACACCATCACAATCACTCACAGAAGAACACACAAACAGCAGCAGGCTCACCACTCACACCATCACAATCACTCACAGAAGAACACACACAACAGCAGCAGGCTCACCACTCACACCATCACAATCACTCACAGAAGAACACAACAGCAGCAGGCTCACCACTCACACCATCATAGTCACTGTCTGAAGAACACACAACAGCAGCAGGCTCACACCACTCACACCATCACAGTCACTGTCTGAAGAACACACAACAGCAGCAGGCTCACCACTCACACCATCACAGTCACTGTCTGAAGAACACACAACAGCAGCAGGCTCACCACTCACACCATCACAGTCACTCACAGAAGAACACACATCAGCAGCAGGCTTAGCAGACACATCACATTTACTCTCACCTTTCAAAACTCACTGTCACTATATTAAGCTCAAACTGAACATTTGGCACACCGAATCCTGCTGCAAGTTGGATTATGTGGTTGTAAACTTCACTCATGCTCTTCAAAAACACCACAACACTTGAGCCATTACCATCTACCATCCCAGATTTACTGCGTGCATGGGAGTCCACAATAGCATACATGCCATTTTTAGCAATAATAGCCAATGTAGTGCCTGACATGGTGAAGAGACAAGAGCTATCAGTAGCAAGATGTTCTTCCAGAGCAGTCTTCAAAGTAACATGTAAACATGCTTTTTCAAAAGGGATGGTGACGGAAAGCAGACGTCCCATAACACTCTTAATGTCCAAACTAAACGTCTTGCCAAACAACTTCTCCTCTTTTTTAAAAATCAAAAGATCCCAAATAAGAGTGACCCTTAGCAATACCAAGCTTCTTCATTCTGTACAGATGATCACCTTCCAATAAAGTCATGTTTAGATCTGCCTGAGACCATTTATGCACCTCCCGCAGGTGTGTGTGTCTAACAATTGCAGCCAAAGCAATAGCCATGCACTGCCTTCCTCTACTTTTTCTATCAAATATTGTGTCACCTTGATGAAATGACCCCAACAATATTATGAAAGTGAGGAGACTTAGCTTTGCTGTCTTCATGCTGCAGAGGCTGCTGTTGGACAGATGCTTGTTTTTCATGGCAGGAATCCTTGGCCACCTTTGCTTTGCACTCTTCCAGTGACAGCCGCTGCAGTCTGACGACAGGGACTTGCTTTCCACGGCAGAAACTTCTTCATTGGTACCTAAAAAAACAACAATGTTATTACCATTTAATTGGAAACAGTTTCTATTACAAATACACACTCATACACTCAGCAGCACAAATGTAGCATTCACACTCTGACACGCAGCTTACATACATACACATACAGACATTATTACACACAATAATGTTTAATCACTATTATATTGCATGCCATTTTGTTGTATTAGCACTATATTAACACACCTGCACATCTGCTTCTCTGTGAACACGACTGGAGGTGTTCCTGGGTCGCTTCACATCAGCCTGTACCTGCACACACAATAGATAGTGTTATGAACATGACCTGATCACATAATGCTTGCTTTTATTATGTATTTTCTATCCAAATATTAAGTACACATATTTTTATCAAACCTTTTTCAGCACAACTCCAGGTTGACAGCCTGATGTTGAGCTTGCTGTCTCCCCAACTCTAGCTGCATCCTTCACCTAAAAAAAAACATACATATAGTTACATTATATTGTCAAAGACTTTTTCAGCAGCACACACATAGCATTCACTCTCAGAAGCACATCAGTGCACATAAAGATTACATAACATAATAATGTTTAATCACTATTATCATTATATTGCATGTCCTTTTCTTTAATAAGCACTTTATTAACACACCTGCACATGTTCTTCTCTCTGTGAACTGGACTGGAGGTCCTCCGGGCTCTTTTCACATCAGGCTCCACCTGCAGACACAATAGATATTGTTATGAAATAACCCAATCACATAATACTTGCTTTGACATAAAACATTCTGCCTAACATACCACTTCCACGACCACTTCAGGCTCTGTGCTGGTGGATGGAGGTGGTGACACAGACACAGCATCAGTCTGCACCTACAACAGAAGATGTCACATTTAGATATATCCACACACCCCACCCACTGACATGTTTGGAAATGAATAACATACCTGCTGATCTTCTCTTGGTGCTGTGTTGATAGCTGTTGTCTTCAGCTAAAAAAGAACCAAATACCAGTTAGACAAATCTGCACATCTTGTATTATGTATTTTATATCCAAATATGAAGTCAATATTTATATCTCACCTTCTTCCAGCACACTCGAGGTTGCCAGCTTGATGTTGAGCTCACTTCCTCAAACTGTGGCTGCATCCTTCACCTAAAAACATAGATATTGGTAGTTATTATCAAACACTTTTCGATTTCATTTTCAAAAGCACATATAAAATGTTCTTGTGACATACCTCTCTCTTTTGGCTGACTTCTGCTCGGCACGGCAGCCCTTGCTTCACTCACCTATATTGAAATAACACATTGATGTTTTAGATTCACAAACAAAAACGATCTTTAAACAACACATTTATTGTTTTACATTCACAAATGTGAACAATAAACACATTTGTTTGTTTTACCTTCTTTGTTGCCAGGGTAGTTGGGTTTCTTTGAGGTTGCAGGAGTCTTCTGTGGTGCAGACAATACAGCAAAGCGGCCAGCCGACACGGGAATAGCAGACAGACTGGTGACCTGGAAAAAATATGGTTTTAGTGAGGATTTTGAAACCCAATATTAATTGATGAATTGATAAATGATGTTAACATTTTTCTAACCTGTCGCCGGGAACATTTCTTGTGCTGGTGGCAGTGGACTGTAGACCCTTCTGAAAATATAAAGTCAATTAGCACCTTAACATAAGGAAATTGGCACAAACATATATAATACAGCATATATTTTATATTTTTACATTTTTTTTTTACCTTTCTAACTCCTTCCCAGCCCTCGGAGTCCGTCTCTGGAGTAGTAGATGAGACATGGACTGCTCTGGATGTGGGACAGCTCGCAAAACATCTGGGGGGTCTTCAGCAGGGACTTTGGGCAGGGGCTTCCGCAGGGGCTTCGGCAGGGGCTTCACACACGGGGCGGCAGGTGTCTTGGGGCTTGGGTGGGCAGAATCCACGGTGCTCTCAGACAGATCCCTGATGGCCGTACAGATCAACTCAGACAAGATCTCCATGCCTTCTGGTACACTCAGGTGAATCTGCATAGACAAAATAACTTGAATTATTACACTGCTCTGTCACAACATATACATTATGTCAACACACCAAAAGTATTTGTATTACTTACACCATCCTTAGCCCACAAACGGAGGTTCTTCATAGGGAAGCGCGGTCCACACAGGAGACATACTGCAGCCCAACAAACATACATAATACACTTTATATAATATACTCTTCCATTTGACTTTCACTCAAGCAATGTGTACTGTGTCTTACCTTCTGCCTCTGCTGCCGCCTTGTATGCTTCACGAAAGCGGTTCTGCCAGGTCTCACTGACCCCGTGACGAGCAGGGAAGTCCACCACACATGTCTACAAAAATACAAAACTTTAGTTCACAAACTGTTTGAGGTGACAGTGTGTTTTGGTGATAACAAATATGACAGGAGTGCATACCTTTGGACAAAGACGTTTCACAGTAGACAGAAGATTCTGGAAGTTCTTCTGTGCCCGCTCCACTGTCTGGCCCCTGGTTGAAGAGTCGTTTGCCCGTAGCCAGCACCACGCATTTTGACACGCGTTGGTCGACAGTGGAATTCTGGACGTCAACAGGTGGATGGATTCCGCGGTGCCGCCAGGACTGCAGATGAAGGCAAAGCTGACGGACCATCTCCTCGGATGCTCACATCTCTCTCCACGAAGGATCTGAGATGGGAATCCCCGATCACCAGGGACCAACTGGAAAAGAAAAACAGCATTTTATTAAACACTGAAGTGTGTAATATTAAGACTTTTTTTCCATTTTACTTAACAATTTACTAATAATCTATTCATAATTTTGTTTTATAACAATTAATGTACAATGTCTTTGCATCTGCTGATAAAATGTGAAACAAAACCCCATGCTTTCTTTCTAAACAACTTCCAAAACAACATTATCCTGCTCTCTGCTCATGCCAGTTCATATGCTAATGAACATGACAATGGTGGCTGAGGCCTGGTTAATGGGCACATTTAATATGAATAGGCTGCCTGCACTACATTTACACACCTGCCTGACCGACTAAAATAACCTTAACACTGTTACTATCACATGACTGTGTCTACACACTATAAACTTTAAAAAGTAAATTGGACATACCTCCTTGTTCGGGGATTCTGGTGGAAAGCAGACTCTCAGCTGTTTGCCGGTGAAAGGAGACCGTGGCCAGCGTCGTGCAGCAGGACGCCAGCCTGTCCCTATCGCCGCTGTAAAGATACCAAAACAATGTATTCTTAATTTCATCTCTACCACTTGTAATTACACTGCTCACATAAACAACACAACCAATAATAATATAATACAAAATAAAGCCATACCAAACATAGGAGCCATCACAAAACTCTGTGCTTCGAACAGAAAACCTGAAGAGCCCCTGTTCAAAACACCTGAAACCAAAAACATACATAAATCTTTGTAAATGCTTGAAAATACAAAATTAGAACATGATCAACATTATAATGTCAAAACAAACTCTAAACACCTAGGAGGTTAGGTGTTGTTTGTTTTGCTCTGATCAAATCACATGCACTTGCCCAAATACATGGTTCATATATATTATATATACTATGGTATTTCAAGTAATACAGTTATAGTAGTAATAGTACACCATTACAAACATACCACAGTTTACACATACTAAAGACATTGTAACTCTATATAATTCAAAATACTTCACATACCTTGATGCACTTAAAAGAAGCTCTGACTTGATAGTCGTCGCAAAAAAAACAAAAAAACAAAAAGTAAAAAATCAAAGTGGTCCAAACTAAGAGAAAGTAATCCTCCTCGTAGAGTGGGAAAGTAAAAAGTTAAAGTGAAGTAACCAAACTTAGAGAAAGTAATCTTCCTCGCAGAATGGGGAGTCTTGTGTCTGGAGACCCAAACAAAGACTACAAAATCTCGTTTGACATGTCTTTTAACCTCTCCTTCCCAGGTACCTACCCCCCTGGAACATACCCCAGCCCCCTTCTCCTCACGCATAACCCAGCCCCATTTTTTGAGGTGTGCCTTCACATTTTACCTGCTAGTTCCACCTTTGCCTTATTATTATTATTCCTTTTCATCTGACAAACTACAAATACTTTATAGCCAAATGTATTATACATGTTGACAGTTCTGTTTTCACTAATTGAACTGAACCTTTTATAAGATGCCTACATTCATAATATGGCCCTTAAAAACATTTGTGTCATTAATATTATCTTTTACAACTGCCCTTTTTAAAAACAAATGTTTGCATCATGAGCTTACATAACAACACAAATAAAAACTTATAATGACTAATATTAAGATAAACACCAAGACAACACCTACATACTTCATAAACACACACACGACTTTGCCCTTCAGTTCTGAACTTCTCCAGCTACTACAACACACTTTTTATATCTCCGTCCAAACACTACTGCTCTCACCATTTTCATGTTCACAAAGAACCTTTATATAAAAATGGACATACCTTAGGATAAGCATAAAAATGGACTTGGGTTAGGATAAACATGAAATAATGTACACAGATTTACATCGACACCACTGTAATTAAAATGATTACATTAATTACATACTATGTCATCTTACCTTTAATAAACTGCTTACATTAAAGACTAAACACAAACTTACAGTACATTACAAACCTGAAATTTATAATATAATATAACTACTCAAATCAAATCCCAGTCTCAGCCTCTTTGGAGATGAGCTTGTTAGATACTTCTTGACCTGCTTTTCACATGGAAACAAGGCTGATGTGTTATTGTGTTCTCTGCTGATGGCTGTGGGGCCAAACTCTCGGCTGTAATGACTCTGATTATACATATGAATGGTACAAGTCAAACAGACCCGTCACTACTCGAACCCCCAACCCCAAGTCATTCTCACTGACCATTTTAATGTCAGCACTTCTGTTTTGCACTGTACAGACATCATCATAAATGTATCAAATGCAACTATAACTAAAACAACAAAAAACAAAACTGCCATAGAAGAAAATACATATCAGAACAAAGTCACTTGTTCTTATGACAAATGTTATACTTATACTAAATATCTTCTCATTATAATATCTTACTCCTTTGTGTCAAATGTAATTCCTCTGACAAATGTACTTTTCTTCAATTCCATTGTGCATCACTTTTCAGCCATAAAATACAATTCAATACATGCACATTTTCATTTTGGGTGAGTTTATAGCACAGATGATTTCACACTTGCTCCCTCTGCTTTTATACAAATGTTTCTTTCCTTCGCTTCTAATCTTCCCCATTACATTATATAAATTTGTATGGATAAAATATGCTTTTAATTCCCATAGAATTATGCAGCTTACAGACTATGCCCTTTCCAAACTGATAAATGAACACTCCTTATAAATATCTGCCAATCACAGAAGAGAAACCACAACACTCTTCACTGAAACTGTACAAACTGTAGAATATTTAACATTTGAAATTATTACAGGTAAGTCACAATGATGGAAAGGTACTGCAGAATTGTACTCCTGAAAAAATGTCATGGCTAAAACGTACTGAAGTACAAGTACTACTGCCAAATATGTATGATACATTCGCTTATTACCATTTTACATAAACCTTTTGTACAATACTTCATTTATTAAACCTGTATTCAGATGTTCACATATATATGTACATATTCTCAAAGCTCTGACCAATGCAGCAGTGCAGTTGTGTTTCACACAGACAGAGGTGAGACACACATGGACTGAGACAACAGAAGTGTAAGACAAGTCTGTAACAAACCCTGTCATTTATAATGTTACACATTAGCTTTAAATGTACACATTATACTGAATTACAAATACATGTTTAAATACTCTTAGAAAAGACATTCCCCAAAACATCTACTACTTTACCAATATGTAGGTGTCATTACTTAGTTTCCACACTGAGGACTCTCCCACAAATGTAAATGTCATTGTTTCCTGAAGTGAACACAGGAGTAGGAGCAGTGCTTAGCATGAATGTTGCTAATCTAACTTTTTCTTGGTCAATCAATGATCCCATTCAGGCCTAAGGGGAAACTTTTGATTTGATTTTACAAAAACACAGTCAATTGAATTAAACACCACAAAGTGTTGAGTTAAACTCTGAGTCTGAAGTGTCTGAATATGCTCTACTTCAATTAAAAACACATCTTTGAGAACAAGCTCTCCTTCCACTTCTTTAGTCGTATAATAATCATTTATATTCTACATATATACATTTATACATCTGCTCACCTTGTTGTGCCATAATGAATGCACAAATTATTAAATCTGTATCCAAAATGCTGTCTCTGATAATTATGAGGCCAATACAAGCATTAAAAATATATGTTCTACCACAGCCTCAGAGCAGTGACTGGGTCATCATGTTCGTCTGTAGACTGCACCTACTAAACTACTACTACTATTAAATACATTTGCAGACTCTAAGCTACTGAAACCAATAAGACATAGTTAAACTAACATACTCCTAATACTTATAAAATAGTAGTGTTTCATGTTCTCGCGGTGAGCTTCAGCTGCATACATATGTAAAACATGCTGATGTGTTGTTGTGGCTCTGGACTCTGCAGAGGAACAGGCTCCAGAATTTTACATATGACAGGCCCAACTCAAATGAGTCCTCCCCCAGTAACACTCAAAGGCTCATCTGTCAGTACTACGAGAGACAATACAAATGCAGTTTCACTTTAAACTCATTTCAGTGTGTTCTTTTATACACATCTACACACAGTCACATTCAGTGAAGTCTTCACTGAGCTTCACTAAAGCACAAGGCTGATGTCCAACAAGGTCCTGGGTTCTGCTCATTTCTGTTCACATTTACATTTCTCCACCTGTGTCTACTATGCCATTCACTTTTATGTAAGACGCACAATCTTCCCTTTAACAGAAAGGAGCACAACATAAAATACAAAAAAAAATACATTACATAGAAGGCATCTTCACTGGACACGACTTTGTTTAAAGTCTAATTGCTCACTTTTAACCATAAACATGGCCTTAATTATAAAAAAGACACTTTTCAAAGCACAAGTTGCAGCATTTAATCATTACTTTTGTACTAATTAGCGCCATCCCCCGAAAATATCTCTATAAACTTATCATTTGTAGGACATTTACAATGCATATAACATTAATATTATTACTTTGCTGTGGTAGAACCTGTACAAACAAACATCTCATTGTTTCACATCACATGCCAGTGTTTACATCATTATTACAAAACCATTCATTCTGAATGTAGGGACAATCTACACACAGGGAATACATTTCCCAAAACTTACTTTGTAAATGTATTTTTGAATCTGTGTCTTCTTTTTTTTATTTTTTTTATTTTTTAACCCCCCAAACATAAATAAAGAAGAACTATTGTGCTCCGTTTTGTCATTCTGCTGGAACCCCTACTAAAGATTAGAGAAGAAAGACAAGACTAAGATGCCCCTCTACAATTTTATTTCACTTAAAACAGGCGCAGTTCAAATATATTGACTCCAAAATGACTGTTTCCTGACAGGCCCATTGTGTTACTGACTCCTGGTGCAAACAGCTCCTACAGAGGAAACACTAAACACTATAACTACCAAAAACAATCACATATATAGGTAATAATATTGAAATAATTTGCTGGAAAATACAGCACAGTAAAACACATAAGACATTATTCAATTTGACTTGTCAGATAAACAATCACAATAAAAGAGGATAAAATAACACAAAATGCCACTAATCAAAATCACATACAATCATTTTAACACATATAATCTACATACTAATTTCAACAAGTAGCAAAACTATAAAAGCCACATTCACAAAGACTTACGTCTCCTACATAACTTTACAATTCACTTCAGCTGCATCACAACATGTGTAAAATCACATTTATCTACAACAGTGACTGATTATGCCAATATAACACCTAATGGAAATGTGATGTAAAAAACAGCCAAACTGTGAGCTGTACATTGTGCAACATCAGAAAATGTGTGTAACTGTTACACTGCTGTGAACACGGTCAACAAGAAAACGACAGGATGCCGTTTCGAACGATCCACTCATTTTATACATTTCTTGGTTTCTCTATTTTTCTTTTTATTTTATGCTTTTTGCCTCATTACGGCAGTGAGTTTAATGACATGCATGTCCTCAGAAAAGTCCAGCTGGTACCAAAAACCCTCCTCAATTGTGAGCTCTCTACAAAACAAAATGAAGGCCTAATCTAAGCCGGAACTGATCACAAATCTAAACTTACTCCATTGACTTGACCATCCTTCACGAATATGCACCTGCGATTTTGTTAATAACATTTTTTTTGTTACAGCAGATGCAAATGCTGCATAATTTCTCTTCTTTTTCTTTACATGTTCCTATGAAATAATCACGCACTAACAACACTAACAACTAACACTTTTCTTATTCAAAAATTCTACTTCAATAATTACAATTTAACCTAAAGTTTTTACCAACCTACAACATTAACTACATCACCTGTGACCTGACAACGCCCTTGGAGACAAAGAACCACAGAACCAACCACCACAGCAGGACCTGAATCAAAAGCTCCTTCTGAGCAGGAAGACACACGGTTCTTCTGGGCAGAATCAGACCTGCATCATTAAATCCATCCTTCTGCTTCACTGTCACTGGAGGAAAACTTCAGTAAAATTCAGCCATTCACTTCTTCTCATGTGACTCAAAACAACTTGACCTGTTCCTCGTGTCCCCAGACACAGCCCTGAAGATCGACACATGGGCTGAAGGACAACTCCAGAGACGAGCTGTGGCCAGAGACGCCAAGCTGCGTGAGGACGCAGAGTACAACCATGTGTGGGAGGGAGGACAAAGGGACAGAGGACAGGCATGTGTGGTCAGAGGGTGGACAAAGGGACAGAGGACAGACATGTGTGGTCAGAGGGAGGACAAAGGGACAGAGGACAGATGTGTGGTCAGAGGGAGGACAAAGGGACAGAGGGCAGACATGTGTGGTCAGAGGGAGGACAAAGGGACAGAGGGCAGACATGTGTGGTCAGAGGGTGGACAAAGGAACAGAGGACAGACATGTGGTCAGAGGGAGGACAAAGGGACAGAGGACAGACATGTGTGGTCAGAGGGAGGACAAAGGGACAGAGGACAGACATGTGTGGTCAGAGGGAGGACAAAGGGACAGAGGACAGATGTGTGGTCAGAGGGAGGACAAAGGGACACAGGACAGGTGATGGGAAATATTTAACTGAACAGCGCCACCATCATGTTAAAACAGCATTCATCGTCTTTTTGGTCTATTTTTACATTTGACATTTTTTCACTCTAAATCAAGCTGTGACTCTCTACATCAAGCTGCCAAACTCTCTAGTAGTAAAAACAGCTGCAGAGACAAAGCAACACACAAACTGCTGAGAACAATCTTGATTCTGACTGTGTGCAGTACGCTCAGTGGCCAGTAGGTTGTACTAACAAACACTTCTAACTATGCTCCTACTTGGCAAAATACAAGTGAACAACACTCTTATGATAGAATGTGGAACAATTTCGTTACAAATTTGGAACAAGAACTTCACATTTTCTTAACCAAGCACATCTTTCATTGCTTGCCTTCACTGCATGGCTCTAATAGAAAGAAGGCATGTTCTTGCTGCACTACAGCGTCACTATAGTAGTTAATAACTGCAGACGGATCTCTAACACTGTGCATTATGACCTCCATACAAAAGTATAATCAAATGTGCACCTCACATGTTTTTACCTATTAACCTACAGTTACAATGTCTGTGTCAAATACAATGACATTGGAAGTGATGTTTGTTGGATGGAAAAGTTGAAGGATGAGAGACCAGCTCGTTGCGGTGGCATGTACCCCGCGGTCGCAAGGGGTGGCGAGGGCCTTTATCACTGCTTGCAGTTTTAATTATTATTATTATTATTTATTATTATTTTTCTCCCCCTGGGATCGCGATTTTCACCCCCTAAACGTCGACGAAAAGTCTCACATGGGGGTATCAGATCGATCGGCCTCGCGAAAAATTCGATAAAATTAGCATCGCGAAAATGACCCACGCACACAGGCTCGACAGCGCCACCTAGAAAATTGCAAATTTTCGAATGAATTGGGAGCCGACTCGCATATTTCGCCTTAGCAAAGCCAAATTCACACCAGTGATAGAGCTCATGGAGACGAGCAAAAAAGCCAATCATAGTGCTGCCCTAAGGCGGACAGGAAGTCGGTCATATTCGTTCGAATATTCGCCACATTTCTCGCCGCCTGTTTTCAAAATGTAATCAGTCCCAGGTTTCTCATCCAAAAGACGTCAGATTTCACATGTCACATCTCTGGGCACATGGGGTTTCATGAAACATGCTTTTTTTTTGGGGACAATTTCATGTCGTTCGCGCCCGCACGCCGCCATCGAAAAACGCCTTCGTTTCCTGTAATTTCGTTGTCCTCTCACGACCAGGGGGCATTGTCCTACAGATCTCACATTCACATGACATATGCGTAATTATGGCATGTATGGAATGGACTATAAAAGTATTATGAAAATGAAAACTCTAGCGCCCCCTAGCATAGACGTGAAACGTCAACATCATTGGATTACAACCAAATTTGGGGAATAAATCTGAGATATGACGATGAACAAAAAAATTTATATTATGGGCATGGGTCATTTCACACAACTGGCCAGTAGGGGCGCAAAGAGAGTCAACAACAAAAAAACATTTAAAAATATATTACTCACACGGGCTTTGCCCGAGACATCTCAAATTTAAGTCACATATGTTTCATTTGGCCCTGAATCAAATGCATTATAAAGTCTAATCAAAATGAACACTCTAGCGCCCCCTACCATAGACATGACACATCAATATGATCGGATTCATACCAAATTAGAGAATAAATTTAAGGCACAAAAAGGAGCAAAAAATTATATTACGGGTATAGGCTATTTCTTACAATTGGCCAGCAGGGGCGCAAATACTCCAACAAAAAACATTTAAAAATATATTACTCACACGGGCTTTGCCCGAGACATCTCAAAATTTCAGTCAAATATGTTTCATTTGGCCCTGAATCAAATGCAATATAAAGTGTAATCAAAATGAACCCTCTAGCGCCCCCTACCATAGACGTGACACATCAATTTTATCGGATTCATACCAAATTTGGGGGACTAGATTGGACACCTCAGAAGAAGCAAAAAATTATATTACAAGCATGGGTTATTTCTCACGGTTGGGCCAGCAGGGGCGCAATGACTCCAGAATAAATCATTGAAAAATCTCACTTTCGCATACGTCTTTTTGAAACCTATCTACTACTACGTTTTTCATCCCAATGAACTGAAACTCCACATGCCACATCTATACAGATTGCTTATCAATAATCATCCATTTTTTGGGGGATATTCATTATAGTTTTTGTGTAGCTCACTGTCAAAATAGGACTTGATTATTAGTTTAAAATTCCCACACACCACTTTGACATATGTGTATATTAAAGCTATCTACTCTTAAATTATACATCTAAATGACTTCAAACTCCACAGGCCACATCTACAGAGGTTGATTATCAATAATCATCCATTTTTTTGGGGATATTCTTCACGGTTTATGTGTAGCTCGCCGTGAAAATATGACGTCATTTTTGGATTGAAAAAAAACCACTCCACTTTCACATTCGTTCATATAAAACCCTTTCTAGTCTTAGGTTTTTCAACCAACTACCTGAAACTCCTCATGCCACATCTATAGAGGGAGTTTCTCAATAATCATCCATGTTTTTGGGGATATTCATTATAGTTTTTTGTGTAGCTCACTGTCAAAATAGGACTGAATTATTGGTTCGAAATTCCCACAACACCACCACTTTCATATATGTGTATATGGAATCTATCTATTCCTATGTTTTTCATCCCAATGAACTGAAACTCCATAGGCCACATCTATACAGGTTGCTTATCAATAATCATCCATTTTTTTGAGGATATTCATTATAGTTTTTGTGTAGCTCACTGTCAAAATAGGACTGAATTATTGGTTTGAAATTCCCACACCACTTTCATATATGTGTATATTAAAGCTATCTACTCTTAAATTATACATCTAAATGAATTCAAACTCCTCATGCCACATCTATACAGGTTGATTATCAATAATCATCCATTTTTTGGGGGATATTCATTATAGTTTTTGTGTAGCTCACTGTCAAAATATAGGACTGAATTATTGGTTTGAAATTCTCACACCACTTTGATATATGTGTATATGGAATCTATCTACTCTTACATTTTTAATCTAAATGATTTCAAACTTCTCTCATGCCACATCTATAGAGGTAGTTTCTCAATATCATCCATTTTTTCAGGATACTCATTATAGTTTTTGTGTAGCTCACTGTCAAAATAGGACTTAATTATTAGTTTCAAATTCCCACACCACTTTGACATATGTGTATAATAAAGCTATCTACTCTTAAATTATACATCTAAATGAGTTATAACTCCACATGCCACATCTATAGACGTAGCTTATCAATAATCATCCATGTTTTGTGCCGTTTGTCCATACCTCACCGTCAAAAAACACCTTTATTTCCTGTTTCCTTCATTCCCCCACTCACACAGACACTGGATGTGTCTAAAGAGCTACAACTATCCCCACTGATGTAAAATAAAAATGTGAATACAGCAGAGTAATCAGCACGTGACCAGTGGACTCTATAGCGCCCCCTATAATACAATTAAAACACACAACTTTGTCTGATTGGCATAAAACTTGGGGAGATAAATGTAGACCTAAAACCAAACCAAAAAGTCAATGACACTATACCTGTATTATGCACGAGTTTGATGGTTCTAAGTCACAGACTCCACCAGTTTAATGCAATGATCCCACTGCACTATGGAAACAGTGTGAAGGGCGGGGGCGAGGGGGGGCGTGCGGCCGGGGGGTGGCCGGGCAGGGGGAATGATGCGTGGAGGCGGTGGCTGGACCCCGGCGGTCGCGAGGGGAGGCGGTCGCGCCGTGGCGAGGGCCATCATCGCCGCTTGCGGCTTTAATTAGGCCCGAGCCGGAGACAACGTCCCGGCGAGGGACTCATTAAAACCGCGTCCGAAACGGGGAAAATGGCAAAAATCAAGTGGTTAACACGCCCCGACATGCCAGTGAGTGGTGTCAAAAAATTAGAACTCGCCAAGCTCTAACTGTCACCGAAGACCGCGAAAAAAAATAACGAAAGACGACTCGGTAGCGCCACCTCAAACTTTGATTTTCATTGGGCCTATGGGAGCCCGACTCGGAAAAAAGTCGTCCGAAAAATCTGAAACTCGCATCAAAAAATAGAACATGTCGGGACATGACAAAAACGATATTATGGCCCCGCCCTAAAATGTACAGGAAGTCGGCCATATTGGATCAAACCCGGTGATGACAAAAGCGCACACCCTCACATTCAGGACATCTCCTCGCACAGTTTTCATCATCACAAACACTTCAAATTTGGCCAAAACCCACAAACCCATGTGAGATTAAAGATCATCAATTATATTTGAATATGACTTTGGGTGTGGTCATGGTGAATTTTCTACAAAATCGCAATTTTTTGGATATTTCAATAAAATATTTCTCTTTCACAAATGTTTTGTTGGGAAAACGCTAATACAGCGTTTATGCACATTTGTGAGCTGAACACAATGATATGCAAATCATGACTATATCTCACAAAATGACTCTCTAGCGCCCTCTTCAAATTTCATTTTCAAAAATTCGTAGAAGACAATCGATTTGTCGTGGACTTGTGAAAAAATTCACAGGGGCCTTATTTGTGATGGGGCACAATGTGAGAAAGTCACATGACTGTAGCTTTTATGGTTTAGGAGAAAAAAAATGGTTGAAAAAAAAATTTCCATTATTAGGCCCCGAGCCGGAGACAACGTCCCGCGACTTCTCATTAAAACATTTTCCGAAACGGGGGAAAATGGCAAAAATCAGGTGGTTAACACGCCCCGACATGCCAGTGAGTGGTGTCAAAAAAATTAGAACTCGCCAAGCTCTAATTGTCACCGAAGACCGCGAAAAAAATAACGGAAAGACGACTCGGTAGCGCCACCTCAAACTTTGATTTTTCATTGGGCCTATGGGAGCCCGACTCGGAAAAAAGTCGACTGAAAAAATCTGAGACTCGCATCAAAAAATAGAACATGTCGGGACATGACAAAAATGATATTATGGCCCCGCCTAAAATGTACAGGAAGTCGGCCATATTGGATCAAACCCGGTGATGACAAAAGCGCACACCCTCACATTCAGGACATCTCCTCGCACAGTTTTTTCATCACAAACCTTCAAATTGGCCAAACCCACTAAACCCATGTGAGATTAAAGATCATCAATTATATTTGAATATGACTTTGGGTGTGGTCATGGCGAATTTTATACAGAATCGCAAATTTTGGAATATTTCGATAAAAATTTTCTCATTCACACATTTTTTGTTGGGAAAACGCTAATACAGCGTTTATGCACATTTGTGAGCTGAACACAATGATATGCAAATGATGGGTTTATCTCACAAAATGGCTCTCTAGCGCCCTCTTCAAATTTCATTTTCAAAAATTCGTAGCAGACAATCGATTTGTCGTGGACGTGTGAAAAAATTCACAGGGGCCTTATTTGTGATGGGGGCACAATGTGAGAAAGTCACATGACTGTTAGTTTTATTGGTTTAGGAGGAAAAAAAAAGGGGAAAAAATGAGTTTCCATTATTATTATTATTCTTATTCTTATTTTCCTCGCGACAATGACTCAATTTTTGACCCCTTGAACGATAACGAAAACTCAATTTTATTGGACCCAAAATTGAAGACTGGTGAAAAATTTATGATTTTCATGGGAAAAAAATTACACTTTTAAAATGACTCAATAGCGCCACCTCAAAAATCAAAATACATTACGGCAATGAGAGACCTTTTTTCATCGTAGACAAATGAAATTTAGTAGACCATAGAACATGTGAAGACAAGTAGAAAATTATATTATGACCCCACCCTAAACCCTACAGGAAGTCGGCCATTGTGGGCGGAACCCACTTTTTTCTCTATTTTAACTCTCACGTTTCGATTTTTTTTCTACGCCATGGATTTTCATTCACCAAACTTGGAAATTGGTCAAAATGAACTAGACCCATGTGGGAGTAAAGGCGACTCACTTGGATTTTTCTGAGTCATAAAATGTGGGTGTGGTCAGCCTGCAAAGAAAAAAGCAATTTTTTAAAGTTTTAAAATGCGAATAACTGAGACATGCAGCGTCCCATTTCCCGGCATTAATATACGTTTTGTTCAAAATGTTGATCTGAGTGCATAGATATAACATTTACACAAGTCAGACATTACATTGCTCCACAGCGCCCCCTTGAACTTTTGAATGGGACCAAAAAAAATTACTTTGTCATAAAGATTTGAAATTTGACATGGACATGTGGCTTGACATACTGAACAAAAAAGCCAATGAGAACATACCTCTATTTGTAACTATGTTACCATGGTAACGTCATATATGTGTCATTGAAATGAATGGGGTTCAGAGTACTGGACTTTGTTGTCGACTAAATAGATGCTCTGCACTAATCCAACTATGACCTAAAATTCAAGGTTGGTGAAAAAATGTGTAATTTGATGTGCAAAAAAATTAATGTTTCAAAATGACTCAGTAGCGCCACCTCAAAGTTCAAAATACATTACGTCAATGACAGACCTTTTTCATCGTAGACAAATGAAATTTGGTAGAACCATAGAACATGTCAAGACAAGTAAAAATTATATTATGACCCCACCCTAAACCCGACAGGAAGTCGGCCATTGTGGGCGGAAACCCCATTTTTTTTTGAAATTTTAAATCTCACGTTTGGGATTTTTTACGCTGTGGATTTTCATTCAAAATATGTGAAAATTGGTCAAAATAAACTACACCCATGTGGGATTAAAGACAACTTTCTTGGATTTTTTTAAGTCATAAAATGTGGGGCGTGGTCAGCCTGCCAAGAAAAAAAGCAGTATTTGAAAGTATTAAATGGTACGTAACTCAAACACATGCAGTGTCTTATTTCCCGCATTAATATACGTTTTGTATACAATGTTAAACTGAACGCAACGACATACAATTTACATAAATCGGACGTTACATGCTCCACAGCGCCCCCTTGAACTTTTGAATTGGACTGAAAAAAATTACTTTTTCAAAACATTTGAAATTTGGCATGTACATCCCTATCACCATACTGAACAAAAAAGCCAATGGGAACATACCTCTATTTCCAAGTGTGTTTGCCATGGCAACGACCGACATTTCTCATTGAAATACATGGGTTTTGGTTAAATGGAAGAAAAAATATTTACTTTGTCATAAACCATTGAAATTTGGTACACATATCCACTCATCACACTGAACAAAAAGCCAATGAAGACATACCTCTATTTCCAACCGTGCAGGTGTGAAAATGTCATAAATGCTCTCATTGGAATGAATGGAGTAGTATTACTCAGTCGCTGATTTTGGTGGGAAGGGCGATGTAAGCGAGAACGAGGGGCGCGAACTCCGCGCTGGCATGTACCCCGCGGTCGCAAGGGTGGCGAGGGCCTTTATCACTGCTTGCAGTTTTAATTATTATTATTATTATTATTTTCCTCGCGACTACGAAGCCATTTTTGACCCCCTGAACGTTAACGAAAACTCAATTTTATTTGACCCAAAATTCAAGGTTGGCGAAAAATAATTTTTATTTAAGCTTGTCAGGACAAATATTCAAAAATGACACGCTAGCGCCCCCTAACGACCCCCATTAATTTTTTGGCAAAGTTTCTCATAGACAGTTGAAATTTGGTAGATCCATCCATCTTTCCATCCTGAACAAAAAAGCTAATGAGAACATACCTCTATCTTCAACCATGTTACCGTGGTAACGTCATAAATGTGTCATTGAAATGAATGGGGTTCAGAGTACTGGACTTTGTTGTCGACTAAATAGATGCTCTGCACTAATCCAACTATGACCTAAAACTCAAAATAGATGAAAGATTTATTATTTTAATGTTGAAAAAAATTAACAGTTCAAAATGACTCCACAGCGCCACCTAAACAATCAAAATACATTACGTCAATGACAGACCTTTTCCATTGTAGACAAATGAAATTTGGTACAAACATAGAACATGTCAAGACAAGTAAAAAAATATATTATGACCCCACCCTAAACCCTACAGGAAGTCGGCCATTGTGGGACGAACCCGATTTTTTCAATATTTTAACTCTCACGTTTGAATTTTTCACGCCCTGGATTTTCACTCAGGAAACTTGGAAATTGGTCAAAGTGAACTAGACCCATGTGGAATTACAGCCACCTCTCTGGGATTTTCTACATCATAAAATGTGGGCGTGGCCCAGCCTGCCAAGAAAAAAGCAATTTTTTGAGTTTTTAAAATGCGTGTAACTCAGACATGCAGGGTCCTATTTCCCGGCATTAATATACGTTTTGTTCAAAATGTTGATTTGAACGCACCGACATACAATTTACATAAGTCCGACTTTACATTGCTCCACAGCGCCCCCTTGAACTTTTGAATGGGACCAAAAAAAATTACTTTCTCATAAACATTTGAAATTTGACATGGACATCTAGCTAAACATCCTGAACAAAAAACCCAATGACAACATACCTCTATTTGTAACTATGTTACCGTGGTAACGTAATAAATGCGTCATTGAAATGAATGGGGTTCAGAGTACTGGACTTTGTTGTCGACTAAATAGATGCTCTGCACTAATCCAACTATGACCTAAATTCAAGGATGGTGAAAAAATGTGTATTTTGTGTGCAAAAAAATTTATGTTTCAAAATGACTCAGTAGCGCCACCTCAAAGTTCAAAATACATTATGGCAATGACAGACCTTTTTCATCGTAGACAAATTAAATTTTGTACAAACATAGAACATGTCAAGACAAGTAAAAAATTATATTATGACCCCACCCTAAACCCTACAGGAAGTCGGCCATTGTGGGCGGAACCCCATTTTTAAAAAATTTAAACGTTCACGTTTGGATTTTTTACGCTGTGGATTTTCATTCAAGAAATTTGCAAATTGGTTGAAATGAACTAGATCCATGTGGGATTAAAGCCGACTAATTTGGATTTTTTCTAAGTCATAAAATGTGGGCGTGGCCAACCTGGTAATAAAAAAAGCAATTTTTTTAACTTTAAAAAAGCACGTAACTCAGACATGCAGGGTCCTATTTCCCGGCATTGATATACGTTTTGTTCAAAATGATGCACTAAACGCGACGATATACAATTTACATGAGTCAGACATTACATTGCTCCACAGCGCCCCCTTGAACTTTTGAATAGGACCTAAAAAAATTACTTTGTCATAAACATTTGAAACTTGGCGAGCATATCTGTCTTGATATACTGAACAAAAAAGCCAATGAGAACATACCTCTATTTTCAACTATGTTACCATGGTAAACGTCATAAATGTGTCATTGAAATGAATGGGGTTCAGAGTACTGGACTTTGTTGTCGACTAAATAGATGCTCTGCACTAATCCAACTATGACCTAAATTCAAGGATGGTGAAAAAAATGTGTATTTTGATGTGCAAAAAAATTTATGTTTCAAAATGACTCAGTAGCGCCACCTCAAAGTTCAAAATACATACGGCAATGACAGACCTTTTTCATCGTAGACAAATGAAATTTGGTTAGGTAGAACCATAGAACATGTCAAGACAAGTAGAAAATTATATTATGACCCCACCCTAAACCCTACAGGAAGTCGGCCATTGTGGGCAGAACCCCATTTTTTTTGAAATTTTAACTCTCACATTTGGATTTTTTACGCCATGGATTTTCATTGAAGAAACTTGAAAATTGGAGAGAAATGAACTAGGCCCATGTGGGATTAAAGTCGACTCACTTGGATTTTTCTAAACTCATAAAATGTGGGTGTGGCCATCCTGCAAAAGAAAAGCTATTTTTTGAAGTATTTAATCGCATGTAACTCAAATATACAGTGCTCTGTTTCCCGGCATTAATATACATTTTGCTCAAAATTATGTTCTGAACGCATAGATATACAATTTACATATGTGTCATATTACATTGCTCCACAGCGCCCCCTGGAAATTTTGAATGGGACCCAAAAAAATTTTACTTTTTCAAAAAACATTTGAAATTTTGGCATGGACATCCCTATCTCCATACTGAACAAAAAAGCCAATGAGAACATACCTCTATTTGTAAGTGTGTTGCCATGGCAACGACAGACATTTCTCATTGAACTACATGGGTTTTGGTTAACTGGGATGAAAATATTTACTTTGTCACTGACGATCGAAATTTGGTACACATATTCCACTCATCATAATGAACAAAAAAAGTAAATGAAGACATACCTCTATTTCCTACTGTGCAGGTGTGAAAATGTCATAAATGCTCTCATTGGAATGAATGGAGTAGAATTACTCAGTCGCTGTTTTTGGTGGGAGGGGCGATGTAAGCGGGAACGAGAGGCGCAAACTCCGCGGTCGCGTGAACCCCGCGGTCGCAAGGGTGGCGAGGGCCTTTATCACTGCTTGCAGTTTTAATTATTATTCTTATTATTTTGGTTGCCGAATTGAACCAATTTTTGACCCCCTGAACGTTCACGAAAAGTCAGGTTTATTGGACCCAAAATTCAAGGTTGGTGAAAAATTAATTATTTTTATGGGGAAAAAAATTAATGTATCAAAATGACTCAACAGCGCCACCTCAAAAATCAAAAAACATTACGGCAATGACAGGCCTTTTTCATCGTAGACAAATGAAATTTGGTACAACCATAGAACATGTCAAGACAAGTACAAAATTATATTATGACCCCCCCCTACACCCTACAGGAAGTCGGTCATTGTGGGCGGAACCCCGTTTTTTTGCAATTTTAACTCTCACGTTTTGATTTTTTACGCTGTGGATTTTCATTCAGGAAACTTGCAAATTGGTGAAAATGAACTAGACCCATGTGGGATTCCAGTCTCCTACCTTGGATTTTTCTACGTCATAAATTGTGGGTGTGGCCAGCCTGGCAAAAAAAAAGCTCTTTTTTTATGGATTAAATCGTACGTAACTCAAACATGCAGTGTCCTATTTCCCGGCATTAATATACATTTTGTTCAAAATCTTGTTCTGAGTGCAAAGACATACAATTCAAAATTTTTAGACATTATATTGCTCCACAGCGCCCCCTTGAAAATTTGAATGGGACCAAAAAAATTACTTTGTCATAAACATTTGAAATTTGGCATGGACATGTGGCTTGACATACTGAACAAAAAAGCCAATGAGAACATACCTCTATTTGTAACTATGTTACCGTGGTAACCATGGAAATGGTCAAAAATGTCTCATTGAAATGAATGGGGTTCAGAGTACTGGACTTTGTTGTCGACTAAATAGATGCTCTGCACTAATCCAACTATGACCCAAAATTCAAGGTTGGTGAAAAAATTGTTATTTCTATGTGAAAAAAAATTAATCTTGCAAAATGACTCAGTAGCGCCACCTCAAAGTTCAAAATACATTACGGCAATGACAGACCTTTTTCATCTTAGACAAATGAAATTTGGTAGAACCATAGAACATTTCAAGACAAGTAAAAAATTATATTATGACCCCACCCTAAACCCTACAGGAAGTCGGCCATTGTGGACGGAACCCCATTTTTTTGAAATTTTAACTCTCGCATTTGGATTTTTTACGCCATGGATGTTCATTGAAGAAACTTGAAAATTGGACAAAATGAACTACTCCCATGTGGGATTAAAGGCGACTGTCTTGCATTTTTTTACATCATAAAATGTGGGTGTGGCCAGCCTGCAAAGAAAAAAGCCATTTTTTGAAGTACTAAATTGCAAATAACTGAGACATGCAGCGTCATATTTCCCGGCAGTAATATACGTTTTGTTCAAAATGTTGATCTGAATGCATAGATATACAATTTACATATGTCTCATATTACATTGCTCCACAGCGCCCCCTGGAAATTTTGAATGGGACCCAAAAAAATTTTACTTTTTCAAAAACATTTGAAATTTGATATGGACATCCCTATCCCCATCCTGAACAAAAAAGCCAAAGAGAACATACCTCTATTTGTAAGTGTGTTGCCATGGCAACGACCGACATTTCTCATTGAAATACATGGGTTTTGGTTAACTATGATGAAAAAAAAAACTTTGTCATAGACCATTGAAATTTGGTACACATATTTCACTCATCATACTGAACAAAAAAGCCAATGAAGACATACCTCTATTTCCAACCGTGCAGGCGTGAAAATGTCATAAATTCTCTCATTGGAATGAATGGAGTAGTATTACTCAGTCGCTGTTTTTGGCGGGAGGGGCGATGTAAGTGGGAACGAGAAGCGCGAACTCCGCGGTCGCATAAACCCCGCGGTCGCAAGGGTGGCGAGGGCCTTTATCACTGCTTGCAGTTTTAATTAGGCCCGAGCCGGAGACAACGTCCCGGCGAGGGACTCATTAAAACCGCGTCCGAAACGGGGAAAATGGCAAAAATCAAGTGGTTAACACGCCCCGACATGCCAGTGAGTGGTGTCAAAAATTAGAACTCGCCAAGCTCTAATTGTCACCGAAGACCGCAAAAAAAAATAACGAAAGACGACTCGGTAGCGCCACCTCAAACTTTGATTTTCATTGGGCCTATGGGAGCCCGAATCGGAAAAAAGTCGACCGAAAAATCTGAAACTCACATCAAAAAATAGAACATGTTGGGACATGACAAAAATGATATTATGGCCCCGCCCTAAAATGTACAGGAAGTCGGCCATATTGGATCAAACCCGGTGATGACAAAAGCGCACACCCTCACATTCAGGACATCTCCTCGCACAGTTTTCATCACAAACACTTCAAATTTGGCCAAAACCCACTAAACCCATGTGAGATTAAAGATCATCAATTATATTTGAATATGACTTTGGGTGTGGTCATGGGGAATTTTATACAAAATCGCAATTTTTTGGATATTTCAATAAAATATTTCTCTTTCACAAATGTTTTGCTGGGAAAACGCTAATACAGCGTTTATGCAGATTTGTGAGCTGAACACAATGATATGCAAATCATGGCTTTATCTCACAAAGTGACTCTCTAGCGCCCTCTTCAAATTTCATTTTCAAAAATTCATAGAAGACAATCGATTTGTCGTGGACTTGTGAAAAAATTCACAGGGGCCTTATTTGTGATGGGGCACAATGTGAGAAAGTCACATGACTGTAGCTTTTATGGTTTAGGAGAAAAATAATGGGTCGAAAATCAGTTTCCATTATTAGGCCCGAGCCGGAGACAACAACGTCCCGGCGAGGGACTCATTAAAACCGCGTCCGAAACGGGGAAAAATGGCAAAAATCAAGTGGTTAACACGCCCCGACATGCCAGTGAGTGGTGTCAAAAATTAGAACTCGCCAAGCTCTAATTGTCACCGAAGACCGCGAAAAAAAAAAAAATAACGAAAGACGACTCGGTAGCGCCACCTCAAACTTTGATTTTCATTGGGCCTATGGGACCCGACTCGGAAAAAAGTCGACTGAAAAATCTGAGACTCGCATCAAAAAATAGAACATGTCGGGACATGACAAAAATGATATTATGGCCCCGCCCTAAAATGTACAGGAAGTCGGCCATATTGGATCAAACCCGGTGATGACAAAAGCGCACACCCTCACATTCAGGACATCTCCTCGCACAGTTTTCATCACAAACACGTCAAATTTGGCCAAAACCCACTAAACCCATGTGAGATTAAAGATCATCAATTATATTTGAATATGACTTTGGGTGTGGTCATGGTGAATTTTATACAAAATCGCAATTTTTGGAATATTTCAATAAAATATTTCTCTTTCACACATTTTTTTGTTGGGAAAAACGCTAATACAGCGTTTATGCACATTTCTGAGCTGAACACAATGATATGCAAATCATGGCTTTATCTCACAAAATGGCTCTCTAGCGCCCTCTTCAAATTTCATTTTCAAAAATTCGTAGAAGACAATCGATTTGTCGTGGACTTGTGAAAAAATTCACAAGGGCCTTATTTGTGATGGGGCACAATGTGAGAAAGTCACATGACTGTAGCTTTTATGGTTTTAGGAGGAAAAAAAATGGGAGGAAAAAAAATTTCCATTATTATTCTTCTTCTTCTTATTATTTTGGTTGCCGGATTGAAGCCATTTTTGACCCCCTGAACGTTAACGAAAACTCAATTTTATTGGACCCAAAATTCAAGGTTGGTGAAAAATTTATTATTTTGATGGTCAGAAAAATTTAACATTTCAAAATGACTCAGTAGCGCCACCTCAAAAATCAAAATACATTACGGCAATGACAGACCTTTTTCATCGTAGACAATTTAAATTTGGTAGAACCATAGAACATGTCAAGACAAGTAGAAAATGATATTATGACCCCACCCTAAACCCTACAGGAAGTCGGCCATTGTGGGCGGAACCCCATTTTTTTTGAAATTTTAACTCTCACGTTTGGATTTTTTATGGCATGGATTTTAATTCAACAAACTTGCAAATTGGTCAACATGAACTAGAACCTTGTGGAATTATAGCTGACTGTCTTGGATTTTTCTACATCTTAAAATGTGGGCGTGATCATCCTGCAAAGAAAAAAGGCATTTTTTTAAGTTTTAAATTGCGTGTAACTCAAACATGCAGTGTCCTATTTCCCGGCATTAATATACATTTTGTTCAAAATGTTGATCTGAATCCATAGATATACAATGTACATAAGTCAGACATGACATTGCTCCACAGCGCCCCCTTGAACTTTTGAATGGGACCAAAAAACATTACTTTGTCAAAAACATTTGAAATTTGACGCAGACATCTAGCTAAACATCCTGAACAAAAAATCCAATGAGAACATACCTCTATTTATAAGCATGTTACCGTGGTAATGTCATAAATGTGTCATTGAAATGAATGGGGTTCAGAGGACTGGACTTTGTTGTCGACTAAATAGATGCTCTGCACTAATCCAACTGTGACCTGAAATTCAAGGTTGGTGAAAAAATGTGTATTTTAATGTGAAAAAAAATTAATGCTTCAAAATGACTCAGTAGCGCCACCTCAAAGTTCAAAATACATTACGGCAATGAGAGACCTTTTTCATTGTAGACAAATGAAATTTGGTAGAACCATAGAACATGTCAAGACAAGTCAAAAATTATATTATGACCCCACCCTAAACCCTACAGGGAGTCGGCCTTTGTGGGCGGAACACCATTTTTATTTTATTTTAACTCTCACGTTTGGATTTTTTACGCCATAGATTTTCATTCAACAAACTTGCAAATTCGTGTAAATAAACTACACCCATGTGGGATTAAAGGCGACTCACTTGGATTTTTCTAAGTCATAAAATGTGGGTGTGGCCAACATGCGAAGAAAAATGGCGTTTTTTTAAGTATTGAATTGCACCTAACTCAAACATGCAGTGTCCTGTTAACCGGCATTAATATACATTTTAGTCACAATATTGATCTGAACCTAATGATATACAGTTTACATAGATCAGACAATCCATTGCTCCACAGCGCCCCCTGGAAATTTTGAATGGGACCCAAAAAATTTTACTTTGTCAAAAACTTTTGAAATTTGGCATGGACATCCCTATCCCCATACTGAACAAAAAAGCCAATGAGAAAATACCTCTATTTGCAAGTGTGTTGCCATGGCAACGACCGATATTTCTCATTGAAATACATGGGTTTTGGTTAACTGGGATAAAAAAATGTACTTTGTCATTGACCATTGAAATTTGGTACACATATTCCACTCATAACACTGAACAAAAAAGCCAATTAAAACATACCTCTATTTCCATCCGTGCAGGTGTGAAAATGTCATAAATGCTCTCATTGGAATGAATGGAGTAGTATTACTCAGTCGCTGTTTTTGGCGATGTAAGCGGGAACGAAAGGCGCGAACTCCGCGGTCGCATGAACCCCACGGTCGCAAGGGGGGCGAGGGCCTTTATCACTGCTTGCAGTTTTAATTAGGCCCGAGCCGGAGACAACGTCCCGGCGAGGGACTCATTAAAACCACGTCCGAAACGGGGAAAATGGCAAAAATCAAGTGGTTAACACGCCCCGACATGCCAGTGAGTGGTGTCAAAAATTAGAACTCGCCAAGCTCTAATTGTCACCGAAGACCGCGAAAAAAAATAAAGAAAGACGACTCGATAGCGCCACCTCAAACTTTGATTTTCATTGGGCCTATGGGAGCCCGACTCGGAAAAAAGTCGACTGAAAAATCTGAGACTCACATCAAAAAATAGAACATGTCGGGACATGACAAAAATGATATTATGGCCCCGCCCTAAAATGTACAGGAAGTCGGCCATATTGGATCAAACCCGGTGATGACAAAAGCGCACACCCTCACATTCAGGACATCTCCTCGCACAGTTTTCATCACAAACACTTCAAATTTGGCCAAAACCCACTAAACCCATGTGATATTAAAGATCATCAATTATATTTGAATATGACTTTGGGTGTGGTCATGGGGAATTTTATACGAAATTGCAAATTTTGGAATATTTCAATAAAATATTTCTCGTTCACTCATTTTTTGTTGGGAAAACGCTAATACAGCGTTTATGCACATTTGTGAGCTGAACACAATGATATGCAAATCATGGCTTTATCTCACAAAATGACTCTCTAGCGCCCTCTTCAAATTTCATTTTCAAAAATTCGTAGTGGACAAGTGATTTGTCGTGGACTTGTGAAAAAATTCACAGGGGCCTTATTTGTGATGGGGCACAATGTGAGAAAGTCACATGACTGTAGCTTTTATGGTTTAGGAGAAAAAAAATGGGTCGAAAATCAGTTTCCATTATTATTATTCTTATTCTTATTCTTATTATTTTAGTGGCCGGATTGAACCCATTTTTGACCCCTTGAACGTTAACGAAAACTCAATTTTATTGGACCCAAAATTCAAGGTTGGTGAAAAATTTATTATTTTGATGGTCAGAAAAATGTATATTTCAAAATGACTCAGTAGCGCCACCTCAAAAATCAAAAAACATTACGGCAATGACAGGCCTTTTTCATCGTAGACAAATGAAATTTGGTTGAACCATAGAACATGTCAAGACGAGTAAAAAAATTACATTATGACCCCACCCCCTAAACCCTACAGGAAGTCGGCCATTGTGGGCGGAACCCAATTTTTTTTGAAATTTTAACTCTCACGTTTGGATTTTTTACGCTGTGGATTTTCATTCAAGAAACTTGCAAATTGGTGAAAATAAAACTAGACCCATGTGGGATTAGTGCCGACTGTCTTAGATTTTTCAACACCATAAAAATGTGGGCGTGGCCAGCCTGCAAAGAAAAAAAAACATTTTTTCAACTATTAAATCATACGTTACTCAAACATGCAGCGTCCTATTTCCCGGCATTAATATACATTTTGTTCAAAATTTTGATCTGAGTGCATAGACATACAATTTAAATTTTTTAGACATGAAATTGCCCCACAGCGCCCCCTTGAACTTTTGAATGGGACCCAAAAAATTACTTTGTCAAAAAATTTTGAAATTTGGCATGGACATTTCTATCCCCATACTGAACAAAAAAGCCAATGAGAACATACCTCTATTTGCAATAGTGTTGCCATGGCAACGACCGAAACCTCTCATTGAAATACATTGGTATTGGTTAACTGGGATGAAAAAAATTTACTTTGTCATAGGCCATTCAAATTTGGTACACATATCCCACTCATCACACTGAACAAAAAAGCCAATGAGAACATACCTCTATTTGTAACTATGTTACCGTGGTAACGTCATAAATGTGTCATTGAAATGAATGGGGTTCAGAGTACTGGACTTTGTTGTTGACTAAATAGATGCTCTGCAGTAATCCAACTATGACCCAAAATTCAAGATTGGTGAACAAATGTGTAATTTGATGTGCAAAAAAATTAATGTTTCAAAATGACTCAGTAGCGCCACCTCAAAGTTCAAAATACATTACGGCAATAAGAGACCTTTTTCATCGTAGACAAATGAAATTTGGTAGAACCATAGAACATGTCAAGACAAGTAAAAAATTATATTATGACCCCACCCTAAACCCTACAGGAAGTCGGCCATTGTGGGCGGAACCCCATTTTTTTTGAAATTTTAACTCTCACGTTTGGATTTTTTACGCTGTGGATTTTCATTCAACAAACTTGAAAATTTGACAAAATGAACTAGGCCCATGTGGGATTAAAGGCGACTCACTTGGATTTTTTTCAACGTCATAAAATGTGGTGTGTGGGCAACATGCAAAGAAAAACGGTGTTTTTTCAAGTATTAAATTGCACCTAACTCAAACATGCAGTGTCCTGCTGACCGGCATTAATATACATTTTGGTCACAATATTTATCTGAATGTAATGATATACAGTTTACATAGATGAGACAATCCATTGCTCCACAGCGCCCCCTTGAAATTTTGAATAGGACCCAAAAAATTTTACTTTGTCAAAAACATTTGAAATTTCATATGAACATCCCTATCTCCATACTGAACAAAAAAGCCAATGAGAACATACCTCTATTTGCAAGTGTGTTGCCATGGCAACGACCGATATTTCTCATTGAAATACATGGGTTTTGGTTTACTGGGATAAAAAAATGTACTTTGTCATTGACCATTGAAATTTGGTACACATATTCCACTCATCATACTGAACAAAAAAGCCAATGAAGACATACCTCTATTTCCAACCGTGCAGGTGTGAAAATGTCATAAATGCTCTCATTGGAATGAATGGAGTAGTATTACTCAGTCGCTGATTTTGGTGGGAGGGGCGATGTAAGCGGGAACGTGAGGCGCGAACTCCGCGGTGGCGTGTGCCCCGCGGTCGCAAGGGTGGCGAGGGCCTTTATCACTGCTTGCAGTTTTAATTATTATTAGGCCCGAGCCGGAGACAACGTCCCGGCGAGGGACTCATTAAAACCGCGTCCGAAACGGGGAAAATGGCAAAAATCAAGTGGTTAACACGCCCCGACATGCCAGTGAGTGGTGTCAAAAATTAGAACTCGCCAAGCTCTAATTGTCACCGAAGACCCCGAAAAAAAAAAAAGAAAGACGACTCGGTAGCGCCACCTCAAACTTTGATTTTCATGGGGCCTATGGGAGCCCGACTCGGAAAAAAGTCGACTGAAAAATCTGAGACTCGCATCAAAAAATAGAAGATGTCGGGACATGACAAAAATGATATTATGGCCCCGCCCTAAAATGTACAGGAAGTCGGCCATATTGGATCAAACCCGGTGATGACAAAAGCGCACACCCTCACATTCAGGACATCTCCTCGCACAGTTTTCATCACAAACACTTCAAATTTGGCCAAAACCCACTAAACCCATGTGACATTAAAGATCATCAATTATATTTGAATATGACTTTGGGTGTGGTCATGGGGAATTTTATACAAAATCGCAATTTTTGGATTATTTAAAAAAAATATTTCTCGTTCACACATTTTTTGTTGGGAAAACGCTAATACAGGGTTTATGCACATTTGTGAGCTGAACCCAATGATATGCAAATCATGGCTTTATCTCACAAAATGACTCTCTAGCGCCCTCTTCAAATTTCATTTTCAAAAATTCGTAGCAAACAATCGATTTGTCGTGAACTTGTGAAAAAATTCACAGGGGCCTTATTTGTGATGGGGCACAATGTGAGAAAGTCACATGACTGTAGCTTTTATGGTTTAGGAGAAAAATAATGGGTCAAAAATCAGTTTCCATTATTAGGCCCGAGCCGGAGACAACGTCCCGGCGAGGGACTCATTAAAACCGCGTCCGAAATGGGGAAAATGGCAAAAATCAAGTGGTTAACACGCCCCGACATGCCAGTGAGTGGTGTCAAAAATTAGAACTCGCCAAGCTCTAATTGTCACCGAAGACCCCGAAAAAAAATAACGAAAGACGACTCGATAGCGCCACCTCAAACTTTGATTTTCATTGGGCCTATGGGAGCCCGACTCGGAAAAAAGTGGACGTAAAAATCTGAAACTTGCATCAAAAAATAGAACATGTCGGGACATGACAAAAATGAAATTATGGCCCCGCCCTAAAATGTACAGGAAGTCGGCCATATTGGATCAAACCCGGTGATGACAAAAGCGCACACCCTCACATTCAGGACATCTCCTCGCACAGTTTTTCATCACAAACACTTCAAATTTGGCCAAAACCCACTAAACCCATGTGAGATTAAAGATCATCAATTATATTTGAATATGACTTTGGGTGTGGTCATGGTGAATTTTATACAAAATTGCAATTTTTGAAATATTTCTATAAAATATGTCTCGTTCACACATTTTTTGTTGGGAAAACACTAATACAGCGTTTATGCACATTTGTGATCTGAACACAATGATATGCAAATCATGGCTTTATCTCACAAAATGACTCTCTAGCGCCCTCTTCAAATTTCATTTTCAAAAATTCATAGAAGCCAATCGATTTGTCGTGGACTTCTGAAAAAAATCACAGGGGCCTTATTTGTGATGGGGCACAATGTGAGAAAGTCACATGACTGTAGCTTTTATGGTTTAGGAGAAAAAAAATGGGTCGAAAATCAGTTTCCATTATTATTATTATTCTTCTTCTTCTTCTTATTATTATTATTATTTTCCTCACGACTTCAAATCCATTTTTGACCCCCTGAACGTTAACGAAAAGTCAATTTTATTGGACCCAAAATTCAAGACTGGTGAAAAATTAATTATTTTCATGGTCAAAAAAATTACACTTTCAAAATGACTCAATAGCGCCACCTCAAAAATCAAAATACATTACGGCAATGAGAGACCTTTTTCATCGTAGACAAATGAAATTTGGTAGAACCATAGAACATGTCAAGACAAGTAAAAAATTATATTATGACCCCACCCTAAACCCTACAGGAAGTCGGCCATTGTGGGCGGAACCCCATTTTTCTGAAATTTTAATGTTCGTGTTTGGATTTTTTACGCCGTGGATTTACATTCAAGAAACTTGGAAATTGGTCAAAATAAACTAGACCCATGTGGGATTACAGCCAACTCATTTGGATTTTTCTAAGTCGTAAAATGTGGGTGTGGTCAGCTTGCAAAGAACAAAGCCATTTTTTGAAGTTTTAAATTGCGCGTAACTCAGACATGCAATGTCTTATTTCCCGGCATTAATATACGTTTTGTTCCAAATTTTGGTTTGAACGCACAGATATACAATTTACATAAGTCAGATTTTACATTGCTCCACAGCGCCCCCTTGAACTTTTGAATGGGACCAAAAAAATTACTTTGTCATAAACATTTGAAATTTGGCATGGACATGTGGCTTGACATACTGAACAAAAAAGCCAATGAGAACATACCTCTATTTGTAACTATGTTACCGTGGTAACCGTGGAAACTGTCATAAATGTGTCATTGAAATGAATGGGGTTCAGAGTACTGGACTTTGTTGTCGACTAAATAGATGCTCTGCACTAATCCAACTATGACCCAAAATTCAAGGTTGGTGAAAAAATTGGTATTTCAATGTGAAAAAAAATTAATCTTGCAAAATGACTCAGTAGCGCCACCTCAAAGTTCAAAATACATTACGGCAATGACAGACCTTTTTCATCGTAGACAAATGAAATTTAGTAGACTCATAGAACATGTCAAGACAAGTAAAAAATTATATTTTGACCCCACCCTAAACCCTACAGGAAGTCGGCCATTGTGGGCGGAACCCCATTTTTTTGACATTTTAACTCTCACGTTTGGATTTTTTACGCAATGGATTTTCATTCAACAAACTTGCAAATTGGTCAAAATAAACTAGACCCATGTGGGATGAAAGGCGACTCACTTGGATTTTTCTAATTCATAAAATGTGGGTGTGGCCAACATGCGAAGAAAAATGGCGTTTTTTCAAGTATTAAATTGTACGTAACTCAAACATGCAGCGTCTTGTTAACCGGCATTAATATACATTTTGGTCACAATGTTTATCTGAATGTAACGATATACAGTTTACATAGATGAGACAATCCATTGCTCCACAGCGCCCCCTGGAAATTTTGAATGGGACCCAAAAAATTTTACTTTGTCAAAAACTTTTGAAATTTGGCATGGACATCCCTATCTCCATACTGAACAAAAAAGCCAATGAGAACATACCTCTATTTGCAAGTGTGTTGCCATGGCAACGACCGACATTTCTCATTGAAATACATGGGTTTTGGTTAACTGGGATAAAAAAATGTACTTTGTCATTGACCATTGAAATTTGGTACACATATTCCACTCATTATACTGAACAAAAAAGCCAATAAAGACATACCTCTATTTTCAACTGTGTAGGTGTGAAAATGTCATAAATGCTCTCATTGGAATGAATGGAGTAGTATTACTCAGTCGCTGTTTTTGGAGGAGGGGCGATGTAAGCGGGAACGAGAGGCGGGAACGAGAGGCGGGAACGAGAGGCGCGAACTCTGCGGTGGCGCGAACTCCGCGGTGGCGTGAACCCCGCGGTCGCAAGGGTGGCGAGGGCCTTTATCACTGCTTGCAGTTTTAATTCTTATTCTTATTAGGCCCGAGCCGGAGACAACGTCCCGGCGAGGGACTCATTAAAACCGCGTCCGAAACGGGGAAAATGGCAAAAATCAAGTGGTTAACACGCCCCGACATGCCAGTGAGTGGTGTCAAAAATTAGAACTCGCCAAGCTCTAATTGTCACCGAAGACCGCGAAAAAAAATAACGAAAGACGACTCGGTAGCGCCACCTCAAACTTTGATTTTCATTGGGCCTATGGGAGCCCGACTCGGAAAAAAGTGGACGTAAATATCTGAAACTCGCATCATAAAATAGAACATGTCGGGACATGACAAAAATGAAATTATGGCCCCGCCCTAAAATGTACAGGAAGTCGGCCATATTGGATCAAACCCGGGAACGACAAAAGACAAAAGTGCACACCCTCACATTCAGGACATCTCCTCGCACAGTTTTCATCACAAACACTTCAAATTTGGCCAAAACCCACTAAACCCATGTGAGATTAAAGATCATCAATTATATCTGAATATGACTTTGGGTGTGGTCAGGGTGAATTTTATACAAAATTGCAATTTTTGGAATAATTCAATAAAATATGTCTCGTTCACACATTTTTTGTTGGGAAAAACGCTAATACAGCGCGTTTATGCACATTTGTGAACTGAACACAATGATATGCAAATCATGGCTTTATCTCACAAATTGACTCTCTAGCGCCCTCTTCAAATTTCATTTTTAAAAATTCGTAGAAGGCAAGCTATTTGTCGTGGACTTGTGAAAAAAATCACAGGAGCCTTATTTGTGATGGGGCACAAAGTGAGAAAGTCACAAGACTGTAGCACTTATGGTTTAGGAGATAAAAAATGGTTGAAAAAAAAATTTCCATTATTATTATTATTATTATTATTATTATACTTGCGACTTCGAAGCCATTTTTGACCCCCTGAACATTAATGAAAACTAAATTTGATTGGACCCAAAATTCAAGGTTGGTGAAAAATTAATTATTTTTTTGGGCAAAAAAATTAATGATTTAAAATGACTCAATAGCACCACCTCAAAAATCAAAATACATTACGGCAATGACAGACCTTTTTCATCGTAGACAAATGAAATTTAGTAGAACCATAGAACATGTCAAGACAAGTAAAAAATTATATTATGACCCCACCCTAAACCCTACAGGGAGTCGGCCATTGTGGGCGGAACACCATTTTTTTGAAATTTTAACTCTCACGTTTGAATTTTTTACGCCATGGATTTTCATTCAACAAACTTGGAAATTGGTCAAAAGGAACTTGGCCCATGTGGGATTAAAGGCGACTGTCTTGGATTTCTTTATGTCATAAAATGTGGGTGTGGCCAGCCTGCCAAAAAAAAAAACATTTTTTGAAGTATTAAATTGCGAATAACTGAGACATGCTGCGTCCTATTTCCCGGCATTAATATACGTTTTGTTCAAAATCTTGATCTGAGTGCATAGATATAACATTTACATAAGTCAGTTATTACATTGCTCCACAGCGCCCCCTTGAACTTTTGAATGGGACCAAAAAAAATTACTTTGTCAAAAACATTTGAAATTTGGCATGGACATCTGGCTTAACATACTGAACAAAAAAGCCAATGAGAACATACCTCTATTTGTAACTATGTTACCATGGTAACGTCATAAATGTGTCATTGAAATGAATGGGGTTCAGAGTACTGGACTTTGTTACAGACTAAATAGATGCTCTGCACTAATCCAACTATGACCCAAAATTCAAGGTTGGTGAAAAAATGTGTAATTTGATGTGCAAAAAAATTAATGTTTCAAAATGACTCAGTAGCGCCACCTCAAAGTTCAAAATACATTACGGCAATGACAGACCTTTTTCATGGTAGACAAATGAAATTTGGTAGAAAAATAGAACATGTCAAGACAAGTAAAAAATTATATTATGACCCCACCCTAAACCCTACAGGAAGTCGGCCATTGTGGGTGGAACCTCATTTTTTCAAAATTTTAACTCTCACGTTTGAATTTTTTACGCCATGGATTTTCATACAACAAACTTGCAAATTGGTCAAATAGAACTTGACCCATGTGGGATTAAAGACGAGTCACTAGGATTTTTCTAAGTTATAAAATGTGGGTGTGGCCAGCCTTGTAAGAAAAAATTCATTTTTTGAAGTATTAAATCGTACGTAACTCAAACATGCAGCGTCCTATTTCCCGGCATTAATATACGATTTGTTCAAAATCTTGTTCTGAATGCATAGACATACAATTAAAATTTTTTAGACATTATATTGCTCCACAGCGCCCCCTGAAAATTTGAATGGGACCAAAAAAAAAATTACTTTTTCAAAAACATTTGAAATTTGGCATGGACATCCCTATCACCATACTGAACAAAAAAGCCAATGGGAACATACCTCTATTTCCAAGTGTGTTGCCATGGCAACGACCGACATTTCTCATTGAAATACATGGGTTTTGGTTAAATGGGAAGAAAAAATATTTACTTTGTCATAAACCATTGAAATTTGGTACACATATTCCACTCATCATACTGAACAAAAAAGCCAATGAAGACATACCTCTATTTCCAACCGTGCAGCCGTGAAAATGTCATAAATGCTCTCATTGGAATGAATGGAGTAGTATTACTCAGTCGCTTTTTTTGGTGGGAGGGGCGATGTAAGCGGGAACGAGAAGCGCGAACTCCACGGTCGCGTGAACCCGCGGTCGCAAGGGTGGCGAGGGCCTTTATCACTGCTTGCAGTTTTAATTAGGCCCGAGCCGGAGACAACGTCCCGGCGAGGGACTCATTAAAACCGCGTCCGAAACGGGGAAAATGGCAAAAATCAAGTGGTTAACACGCCCCGACATGCCAGTGAGTGGTGTCAAAAATTAGAACTCGCCAAGCTCTAATTGTCACCGAAGACCGCGAAAAAAAATAACGAAAGACGACTCGATAGCGCCACCTCTCAAACTTTGATTTTCATTGGGCCTATGGAGCCCGACTCGGAAAAAAAAAAAGTCGACGTAAAAATCTGAAACTCGCATCAAAAAATAGAACATGTCGGGACATGACAAAAATGATATTATGGCCCCGCCCTAAAATGTACAGGAAGTCGGCCATATTGGATCAAACCCGGTGATGACAAAAGCGCACACCCTCACATTCAGGACATCTCCTCGCACAGTTTTCATCACAAACACTTCAAATTTGGCCAAAACTCACTAAACCCATGTGAGATTAAAGATCATCAATTATATTTGAATATGACTTTGGGTGTGGTCATGGTGAATTTTATACAAAATCGCAATTTTTGGAATATTTCAATAAAATATTTCTCTTTCACACATTTTTTGTTGGGAAAACGCTAATACAGCGTTTATGCACATTTGTGAGCTGAACACAATGATATGCAAATCATGGCTATATCTCACAAAATGGCTCTCTAGCGCCCTCTTCAAATTTCATTTTCAAAAATTCATAGAAGACAAGTGATTTGTCGTGGACTTGTTAAAAAATTCACAGGGGCCTTATTTATGATGGGGCACAATCTGAGAAAGTCACATGACTGTAGCTTTTATTGTTTAGGAGAAAAATAATGGGTGGAAAATGAGTTTCCATTATTATTCTGCTTCTTTATTATTTTGGTCCAGGCCATTTTTGACCCCCTGAACATTAACGAAAAGTCAATTTTATTGGACCCAAAATTAAAGGTTGGTGAAAAATGTGTTATTTTGAAGTTTGTTAGCAAAAATATTCAAAAATGACACGCTAGCGCCCCCTTACAACCCCCATTCATTTTTTGGCAAAGTTTTTCATAGACATGTGAAATTTGGGACATCCACCCACCTTTCAATACTGAACAAAAAAGACAATAAGAACATACCTCTATCTACAACTATGTTACCGAGGTAACGTCATAAATGTGTCATTGAAATGAATGGGGTTCAGAGTACTGGACTTTGTTGTCGACTAAATAGATGCTCTGCACTAATCCAACTATGACCTAAAATTGAAGCTTGGTGAAAAATAAATTATATTCATATTGAAAAAAAATAATTTTGCAAAATGACTCAATAGCGCCACCTCAAATGTCAAAATACATTATGGCAATGAGAGACTTTTTTCATTGTAGACAAATGAAATGTACAATCATAGAACATGTCAAGACAAGTAAAAAATTATATTATGACCTCACCCTAAACCCTACAGGAAGTCGGCCATTGTGGGCGGAACCCAATTTTTTCAAAATTTTTCACTGTCACTTCTGAATTTGTTACACTGTGAATTTTCATTCAAGAAATGTGCAAATTGGTCAAAATGAACTAGACCCATGTGGGATTATAAGTGTCTGTTGGATTTTTCAATTTTTTAACAGTTGTGGGTGTGGCCAGCCTGCGACTCGAAAAACTATTTTTTTCAAGTATTAAATTCCACGTAACTGAAACAGGCAGGGTCCTATTTCCCGGCATCAATATACGTTTTGTTCAAAATGTTGATTTGACTGAATAGACATACAATTTACATATGTCTGAAATTACATTGCTCCACAGCGCCCCCTTGAAATTTTGAATGGGGCCAAAAAAAAATACTTTGTCATAATCATTTGCAATTCGGCATGGACATTTGCCTTGACATACTGAACAAAAAAGCCAATGAGAACACACCTGTATTTGAAACGATGTTACCGTGGTAACGTCATAAATGTGTCATTGAAATGAATGGAGTTCAGAGTACTGGACTTTGTTGTGGACTAAATAGATGCTCTGCACTAATCCAACTATGACCTAAAAGTCAATATTGGTGAAAAAGTTAGTATTTTGATGTGTAAAAAAAATGTATGTTGTAAAATGACTCAATAGCGCCACCTCAAAATCTAAATACATTAGGGCAATGACAGACCTTTTTCATCATAGACAAATGAAATTTGACACCAGCATAGAAGATGTCAAGACAAGTAAAAAATATATATGACCCCACCCTAAACCCTACAGGAAGTCGGCCATTGTGGGCAGAACCCAATGTTTGTTCAAAATTTTACTTCTCAAATGTGAAATTTTTTACGCCATGGATTTTCATTCAAGAAACTTGAAAATTGTGAATTAGGAACTAGACCCATGTGGGATTACAGTGTTCTCCTTTGGATTTTTCTAACTCATAAAATGTGGGTGTGTCCAGCCAGCAAAAGAAAGCAATTCTTTGAAGTATTACAGTGCGCGCAAGTCAGACATACAGTGTCCACAAATAAAAAAGATGAAAGATGTTTCTGTGGCGCCCCCTTAAAAAGTCAAAATACATTACGCCAATGGAAGAAGAAGCCAAATGTTTTTAAACATACATAAATTAAAGCTGTCATGATAATAGCACATGGAATGATGAGTAAAAGCTGTATCATGACCCAAAGTTGTACTTATCTTACTTTTAATATTTCCACCTTTGAATGTATTTAAAAAAGAGTTGAAAATTGGTTAAACTAACCAAGAACCATGTCAAATTAAATATGAATGTGTAGATGTTGGATGAAATGTAAAATGTGGGTGTGGCAAATCCACAAAAGAGGGGGAATTTGGAAGCATAAAAATGTGTATTTCTCACAGGTGATGTGGTATTGAGCCAGACCCAAAGAAACATTTGTGTGCATTGATGACCTGAACACAGAGATGTCAGACTTGTATAGCTATGATATTCAATTAAATTAAATTCAATTTATTTTTGTAAAGCCCATAATCACAACATCTTAGCTTCTTAACATCTTAACCAGCAGAATTAGAAAATCAACAATGTAAGAGAAACAGACAAGCAAATTAATCAACCGAAAACAAGCAATGAATAACTGTTCCAGAACATCCCCTGTCCTTAGACCCTCCTTCTCCAAAGGAAAAACCCAGTGGGAAAAGGAGAAACCTCGAGGAGAACCACAATGAAGGAGAGATCCACTCCCATGGATGGACAGGCTGCAGATGTGTCCAGGACTAAGGCGCATCCAGTAGGCGCATCTAGTTCAAGTCTGTAGGGCCAGCGCCCACTCAGTGAGCTGTCCATTGAGGCAAGGCAAGGGAGGGCCCGGGTCCACAGAGCAGGACCAGGAGACAGGAAGGGATCTAGGGTCCAGCCATCACTGGATGGTCAGGAGGGGATCTAGGGTCCAGCAATCACCGGGCGGTCAGGAGGGGATGTAGGGTCCAGTCATCACCGGACGGTCAGGAAGAGATCTAAGATCCAGCCATCACCGGTCGGTCAGCGGCCAGGCATCTGAAAGAATTACGCTCCCCAGAGGGGAGCGGGACAGTGGACAACATGTGAATAGCAATGAACAAACTGAATAGTAAATGTTGTTGAGGGAAAACAGGAGGAAAAAGAGGATAGTGCTCAGGTTAACATACTTCCCCCAGCATAGCTATCCTTAGGCAGCCTAACTAAAACTGCAGGGTTTATTTCCTAGCTAGCCTGACCATAAGCTATTTCAAAGAGAAATGTTTTAAGGCTGGTCGTAAGTGTAGAGACTGTGTCGGTCTCTTTAACATGGGAAGGGAGCTGATTCCATAACACAGGAGCTTGGTAAGTGAAAGCTCTCCCTCCTACTGTGCTTTTAGACACTGTAGGATATAAAACAGCTCTACACTGCCCCCTTGAAACGTTGAATGGGGCCAAAATATAATTTTTTATGGCAGACAATTCAAATTTGGCATGGACATCTGGCTTGCAATACAGAACAAAAAAGGTCATTGAGAACATATCTGTATTTGCAAGCATGTTTCCATGGTTATGGAAAAAAATATTATAGAAATACATAGGTTAGAAATTAAAATTAAAAAGCTAAAAAATGTTTGCCAATGGGGATATTTAAATAAATATTCCAAGAAAGCTTTTAATTTTTGAATAAATATAATACAATATGCTGAGAAAAGGACTAGAGAAATGTTTTGTTTTTTTATTATTTTTGCAGTTTATTTACAGAGATATTAATACCTTCAAAATAACTATATATGTAATGTAAGATTCTTACAAAAGCATTAGACACATTTTGTTTGTTGACATAAAAAATGTATTTATGTCGTTCAAGCATATTAGCTACCAATATGTACAACGTGGGAAAAAAAAACAAAAAAACAATACAAATATTGTCGAATTTCAGAGTATTAAAAAAAACAACAAACATAAATATCATTATTACATTAATATATAATTTCAGAAAAGCATTCTATGCCTTGACAATCATTAAAATAAGGTGGAACAACTTGTAAACACAACATTTATTCAAATAAACATAATAACATATTATCAAGTGCAGATGCGTCAATGCATGTCACTATAAAATGTTTTAAAAATGTTTAGAATTGGATGGATTTATGTACAGAGATTTTATTTTGTAGAAATAAAAATTATGATTATGATTATTATTATTAATTATTATTGACAGAAAAGAAAAACATTAGGATGAGATTTACAAAAAAAATAAAAAATAAAAATCTAAACAGACTTCAGCTTAAGGGCTATGCCCTGATGGTCACTGAAATATGTTGGAAAAACTTCTTATGAAATGTCATATTGTTGAGATTTGACATAGACATGATCAATCAAAGTGCCTCTTTCTGTAGTTGGAGATGACACATTCTGAACATATCCATGAGTGGACATGAAATTGCAGACTGATGATGATTTCAAGATGTCATCATTGAAATCTCCCATAACCACAGTGTTCTGACTTTGTTACTGTGCCCGGCTCTGCTCCACCCGGCTAGAGGCACAGAGATGGAGCAGCTGCCGGGTGGAGCAGGGCACAGCAGCAGAGGTGGAACAGCCACCGGGTGGAGCAGAGCGGGGCACAGCATCAAAGGTGGAACAGCCGCCGGGTGGAGTAGAGCAAGGCCCAGTAGCAGAGGTGGAACAGCCACCGTGTGGAGCCGAGCAGGGCACAGCATCAAAGGTGGAACAGCTGCCGGATGGAGCAGAGCAGGGCACAGCAGCAGAGGTGGAACAGCTGCCGGGTGGAGCAGAGCAGGGCACAGCAGCAGAGGTGGAGCAGCCGCGGAGTGGAGCAGAGCCGGGCACAGCAGCAGAGGTGGAACAGCCAACGGGTGGAGCAAAGCCGGGCACAGCAGCAGAGGTGGAGCAGCTGCCGGGTGGAGCAGCGCACAGCAGCAAAGGTGGAACAGCCACCGGGTGGAGCAGGGCACAGCAGCAGAGGTGGAGCAGCCGCCGGGTGGAGCAGAGCACAGCAGCAGAGGTGGAACAGCTGCCGGGTGGAGCAGAGCAGGGCACAGCAGCAAAGGTGGAGCAGACGCTGGGTGGGGCAAAGCAGGGCACAGCAGCAGAGGTGGAACAGCCGCCAGGTGGAGTAGAGCAAGGCCCAGTAGCAGAGGTGGAACAGCCACCGTGTGGAGCCGAGCAGGGCACAGCATCAAAGGTGGAACAGCTGCCGGATGGAGCAGAGCAGGGCCCAGTAGCAGAGGTGGAACAGCTGCCGGGTGGAACAGAGCCGGGCACAGCAGCAGAGGTGGAACAGCTGCCGGGTGGAGCAGAGCCGGGCACAGTAGCAGAGGTGGAGCAGCTGCCGGGTGGAGCAGGGCACAGCAGCAAAGGTGGAACAGCCAACGGGTGGAGCAGGGCTTAGCAGCAGAGGTGGAGCAGCCGCCGGGTGGAGTAGAGCACAGCAGCAGAGGTGGAACAGCTGCCGGGTGGAGCAGAGCAGGGCACAGCAGCAGAGGTGGAACAGCCGCCGGGTGGAGTAGAGCAGGGCCCAGTAGCAGAGGTGGAACAGCCACCATGTGGAGCCGAGCAGGGCACAGCATCAAAGGTGGAACAGCTGCCGGGTGGAGCAGAGCAGGACACAGCAGGACAGGTGGAACAGCCGCCGGGTGGAGCAGAGCGGGGCACAGCATCAGAGGTGGAACAGCCGCCGGGTGGAGCAGAGCAGGGCCCAGTAGCAGAGGTGGAACAGCCTCCGTGTGGAGCCGAGCAGGGCACATCATCAAAGGTGGAACAGCCGCCGGATGGAGCAGAGTGGGGCCCAGTAGCAGAGATGGAGCAGCCGCGGAGTGGAGCAGAGCACAGCAGGGCACAGCAGGGCACAGCAGCAGAGGTGGAACAGCCGCCAGGTGGAGCAGAGTGGGGCCCAGTAGCAGAGATGGAGCAGCCGCGGGGTGGAGCAGGGCACAGCAGGGCACAGCAGGGCACAGCAGCGGAGGTGGAACAGCCGCCAGGTGGAGCAGAGCCGGGCACAACAGCAGAAATGGAGCAGCCGCGGGGTGGAGCAGGGCACAGCAGCAGAGGTGGAACAGTCGCCGGGTGGAGCAGAGCAGGGCACAGCAGCAGAGGTGGAGGAGCTGCCGGGTGGAGCAGAGCACAGCACAGCAGCAGAGGTGGAACAGCCACCGGGTGGAGCAGAGCAGGGAACAGCAGCAGAGGTGGAGCAGTCGCCGGGAGGAGCAGAGCAGGGCAAAGCAAAAGAGGTGGAGCAGCTGCCGGGTGGAGCAGGGCAGAGCAGCAGAGGTGTAACAGCCACCGGGTGGAGCAGAGCAGGGCAAAGCAGCAGAGGTGGAGCAGCCGCCGGGTGGAGCAGAGCTGGGCACAGCAACAGAGATGGAACAGCCGCCAGGTGGAGCAGAGCAGGGCACAGCAGCAGAGGTGGAGCAGCCGCCGGGTGGAGCAGAGCACAGCAGCAGAGGTGGAGCAGCCACCGGGTGGAGCAGAGCACAGCAGCAGAGGTGGAAGCATATTAGCTACCAATATGTCCAACTTGCAAAAAACAAACAAACAAAAACAAAAAGTGGGCTATATATTAAGAATGCCAAATTTCACAATATTTTTTTTTAAAAACATAAATATCATTATTACATTAATATATAATTTTAAGAAAGCAAATGTTAGAATTGGATGGCTTTATGTACAGAGATAGAAATTAAAATATTGACAGAACAGATGTTACATACAGACTTTTACGTAGAAAGTAATGAAGACATGTACAATGAGCAGAAAATACTGTTTCAATTTATAGGAAAAAAACAAAACAAAAACAAAAACATTTGGATTTGAAGAAAAAAAAAGTCTATTTCAGTAAACACACTTCAGCTTAAGAGAGCAGGCTATGCCCTGATGATCACTGAAATATGTTGGAACAACCTCTGATGAAATCTCATATTGTTGAGATTTCATATAGACATGATCAATCAAAGTGCCTCTTTCTGTTGTTGGAGATGTGACAATCTGAACATATCCATGAGTCGACATGAAATTGCAGACAGATGATGATTTCAGGATGTCATCATTGAAATCTCCCATAACCACAATGGACGGACTTTGTGCCTCTAGCCAGGTTAGCAGTTTTTGCAAATTGTGCTTGAACACAGACATGGGATATGAAGGTGGACGATACACAACAGCAACTAAAACCTGATGATTTACATTGTTGTAAATTAAGCACTCCAGATTAAATTGGGGTGCATCAGGAAAGTGACAGTTTGTGTTGTGGGAGCAGTACATACCCACTCCACCGTGAAGTTGACTTTTGAGTGCAGTAAGAGCCGGATGCTTGCTGTGTTCGTATGCCAGACTTCGTGGACGACTGTGAAAACTGTAACCTTCCATGTCAACACTATCAAGTGCAGACTGAGATGTTAACCATGTTTCTGTCACAGCTATACAGTCAGGCTGTAAATGCTGTGTGGATGACACCAAATCAGGTACATGTTTTACTAAACCCTGAACATTCATCAAAAACAAGGTTAACACATCAGCTGACTGCTTGTTTTGTGACACATTGTCGTCCAAGAAGTGTGGCATAGATTCCAAGGCATGTTTTACCTCGTCATTACAGTAAATAGCCTTTTCATCAAAGTCCTGGATAATAAGGCCATCTAGAGTTCTTACACGACTTAAAGCCACATAAGATTGTCCTGAGGCAAAAACTTGCTTTAGAGACACCACAGCATCGTCAACAGTCAGGCCCTGTACTTTGTGGATTGTAACAGCCCAGGCAAGTGCAAGAGGAAACTGACGTCGTTTTCCCCCTTTGCTGTTAGCCCTTTCCTCCTGTGGCTCTATGCGTGTAGAGTTTATTAAAGCAGGTGCAGTGGATGGGTATTTTTTCCGTCTCTGTGTACCAACATTGATGTCATCAAACTGAACATACACGGCTTCAGGAAGTCCATTTACTTCTGTTTCACTAATATGTGTTACAGTTCCACAGACTCCGTTCACCAACCCATCTTCAACATCAATGTTCTTACACAGCATAACTCTGGCAGGAACACCCAAAAATAGCTGTTTCTGCAGAGAAGTGAGGTTGTCTTTACTGTGAGGTGTGACTTTGCTTTCCATTTTTCCAGTTTTCTTGTTGTAGTGATAGTCCTGTGCATCAATTGTTTGATAGTCAGGACAAGTGGCTTTGAGATGGTTAAAGTTATGGTCATTTACCTGTGAATTTGTTGGGAAAATATGTAGAGCAGAAGACTGTTCTCCAGTTTCACGACTTTGTAGAATATGAATGTCCTCAGGAAGCATGGGTGTCCCTTTAGACCGTGTTCTTAATCGGTTAAGTAATTCAGCAAATGTGGTATCCTTCTGTCTGACTATTGTTTTCAGTTCAGTCATTTTGAAACTTGACCAGAAGTTCACAGGTAGATTGTCTGTGTACAAGCCTTTTGCCATAACAGGAGGTAACTGATAGAAATCGCCAACAGCTATAAGGCTGACATTTCCAAAAGGGGAAACATCACCTCTTTGCTTGATTTGCCGAAGTCGTCCATGTATGTATGTGAGCAGTTTATGAGAAACCATTGATATTTCATCAATGATTACTAACTTAAGGTCAATATATTTAGCACGGAGAGAATTGAGTTTTTCTTCACCTAATGGTATGTAGGGAAGCGTCACGTCTGTTCCAATGCTAAATGCACTGTGAATTGTAGATGCATTTAGGTTGTATGCTGCCATACCAGTGGGTGCTGTTATTAAAACACTGATGTTGTCTGGGTGGCGTCGCATTGGTGCAAACAGACGATTGGCTTCATACTGAATGGCCCGAATCAAGTGACTTTTCCCTGTGCCAGCACCACCAGTGATGAAGACATGTAAAGGTTCCGGATTATTTCCATTGACTTTTTGTATGCACCACTTTTGTACTTTGAAAAATATAGACAGCTGGATGTCATTTAAAGATCGAATTAACTCCAAACCTTCAGCTCGAGTCATTGCATTGTGTTGTTTTTCTAAATGACCAGTTTCTCTGTTAGCTATCCCTAAATCTGGAATTTGGGGCAAGGGGTCTTCATCATCTGGTTTACTCTGTGCACGTTCATCAATTGATTCCAAACGTTCTGCTTCTTGCTCAGGACAAAGCATGCACCAAGCATCCTCTAATATTTCATTAGAGTCCAGGTTATTTTTAATGTCTTCCAAATCTTCAGTTTCAATGTCATAGCGAGATCTATTTGAGTTCACAATTGACATCACTGAAACGGTCTGGTTGCCAAGCTGCACGGTGCCTTCTTTGTAGAACTGTTCAAAAGAATCAAATGATGAAGGTTTCAGGTCGTTATCATGACGATAAGGGAAAAACAGCTGTAAGAGACTTTTGTAATATAGCTCAGGATTCTTTGTTTCTGAAAACCGTGCATAGCGCACAACAGCAGGTTTGGTTCTGAATCGTTTAGAAATATAGCCACATGAATTCTGTAACTTAATCACATTTTTGGATTTCTTTTCTGATGTACTTAACACACGGTATTCTGAAGCAAATGTGGCTATACACATATTATCAAAAGTGTCATTCTGTGGTCTGTTCTTATATCGATCCACAAGTCCAGTCATCCAAATGTCATTGTTTCCTGACTTTTTCAGTTCATTTAGAGGTTTGGTGATTTTGAAAATTGTGTCACCTGTGGGGATAAACACAACTTTCCTTGAACATTGTTTGAGGTGCATTTGACTGATTCTGTAAACAGCTTCTTGTGCAGACACATCACGGTTATGGAGGTAGGCTTGACCAATTTTCTTCATAGCTTCTTTGGCATCAGCATTTCCCTGTTTTGTGGCCTCTTGGTGTGTTTGTCTCAACAACAGTCCCATCTCTCTCTCAGATTTTGACATATAGCTTATAATATAAACAATACAAGCATATACGTCGACGATGTACTGCAGGTCTAGGTTGGCATTCCAACATTTTAACAAAAATGCATTATATGGATTAATCCAAATCTCATTTACATCTCTTTGCAGGACAATTTGTGTGCGTTTTTCAACACATTTAAGTGCTTTCTCCCATACTTCTTGAGTAATGCCAACATTGTTAAACAGCTGCTGAATACTTGTAATGGGATTGTCTTTATCCAGAAGTGCTTTTTTAACAGCTGTCAGTATTTTCATTGCAGTCTCTTCTTTCATGAAATTCTGTTCATTCTGAGAGCATATGCATTCAACATTGGCTTTATTTTGATCTTGGCTGTTTGTTGCAGTGTCACCTTGGCACTTTGGGCACTTTGGTCTTTTTGGTTTTTTGGTGATGAAAGTGCGTAGAGATACAGGACGTGGGAAATTGAAACGGCAAACTGTATTCTTTTTCTTGCATGTTTTAGAATGGCGTTGAGAATGTTGCTGCACGGAGGTAACAGTTTCAGCTAATTGTTGATCTTGTGTGGGTATTTCACATGTGATGTACTTGTCGATGAATTGCACCACTTCTTCATCAGTGTTTTTTCCAATCTCAGGAGCATTCTCAATCCAAAATAAAGCGTGTACATGGGGTGATCCACGTTGTTGAAATTCTACACGATAAAAGTAATCTTTAATCTTTCCAATTGGATTCAATGGAGATAGTAACACGTAATTCAAGAAGAGATGCCACCTGTAGTCAAACATGCGTGCTGCAGTGACAGGATGATTACGCAGCAGTTCACATCTTTCAGCATACTCCAAACTCTCAGCGGTTTCTGTTCTCCCCTCTTGCTTCAAAATGGAATTTAAAAATCCTCCCCAGCGCATGTCTGCAGAGGAAAAACTGCAAAAGAAAGTTGGTTTTCCCAGATTCCGCACCATGGCAAGTAAATCTTTTTGTGCACCTTGCCAGAAGCTTGGAGTACCTCTTATTGGCCGTAGAAAACGATATCCTTCATCAGTCTTAATGATGTCCTGCAAAGACTCAATGTTTTGTGGAGCATTTTCTTTTTGGCCTGCTGGGTTTGTGTGTCCTTTGCGTGATGCCACTGATACTTGTTGAATAACTTGCTGAACTTCTGACATGTATTGTGCAAAAAAAATGTATTCAACGCACTTTGCAAACCTTCCATCAGCGTGCAATATTCTGTTATTAAAATATCGTGCCAATGTCAAGTAGTGCTGTCTGGGCGTATGATAAGTATTGTTCCCTGATGGAAAAAGATAAGGAAAGGATTTTGCTTCGTTATCTTTATCTGACAAAATACGCACAGGATTGTTTCCTTCAGCAGGTGCCAGATTAATGATATCTTCAAAACCCTGATCAAGAGTTTCTTGACCAAGATCAACAGGCATGGAACAAGAATCTTGATAAATACAGTGGTTCTGCCGGTCATGTAGAGTTTCATCTTCTTCATCAGGAGACTCAGGTTTTTGTGATTTATTATCCGAGACTTGTTCTGTATGTTTTTCTTCTTCATGTTGAGTTTTCTCTTGTGCATCCTCAGGGGAGTTGTTCTGTTGTGCAACATGAGAGTCGTCTTGTGCTTGGTTTTCTTCTTCCTTTGCAAACTCATTCACCCATTCTTCATTTATTTCTATGTCTTGATAATATTTATTGTTTTCCTTTAAATATTTAAGTGCTTCTTTCAGGTGATTTGTGTCCACAAAGTGATATTCATAATGTCCTTTGTAAGACAGCTTGCGCTTTAATTTAACACGTAACAGACAACCTTCTAGATTTGACCGAGGCAAAACAGAACAAGTATGATTTACTGAAGAAGGGACGCAAAAAATCGGTCCATGGCATCCATTTTGACCACCCTTTGGTAAAGCTAACACTTTCATAAATGGAATGTTTAAAGAAATCAAATGTTTTTTTCCAGATGATTTAAACAGATAACTCAAGAGGAACTGGATCCAGTTGCATATTGTTCCCCCACCATTTTCTGCTGGGGTTACACCTCTTCTGATCTTTGAATGACAAACCTTGCACATCCAAAGCTCACCTCTTGATTCTTGTAATGGACATGGTGCATTGCACTCAGAAGAACATTCATGCAAATAGTCATCTGAGACACATGTTTCCGCTGTTAATTGAGCAGCTTTGGTTTTGTAGTTCTTTTGTTTGTAAGGAACTACTCCTGCTTTAAACATTGATCGGAAACATACACAGCAAACAAATTCAGGTCCATCATTTGCTTTCTTTAAAAACTCATTCATTACAAAATTAATCTGATCAGTTAGTACTTTATCTTGATTTCTCTTGAATTGTTTTTTAGCCAGCACTTTATGTCTAAAAGCGCTGTCTTTGTGGTATTTGGCTTTATTTATTGATTTTAATTTTTGTCGAAGATCAGGATTTGCTTTATAATTTTCGACACTTTCACATTTGACTTTATTTTGATGTGTCAAATTTTTTCTATATTTCTCACAACTGTATGCTCTCACTTTCTCTTGATGTTCCAGGTCAGTTGTGTATTTTTGCTTGCTGGATGCCTTCTTCTTCTCTTGATGTTCCAGGTCAGTTGTGTATTTCTCCTTGCTGTATGCTTTCTTTTTCTCTTGGTGTTCTACATCAGTTGTGTATTTTTCCTTGCTGGATGCCTTCTTCTTCTCTTGATGTTCCAGGTCAGTTGTGTATTTTTCCTTGCTGTATGCTTTCTTTTTCTCTTGGTGTTCTACATCAGTTGTGTATTTTTCCTTGCTGGATGCCTTCTTCTTCTCTTGATGTTCCAGGTCAGTTGTGTATTTTTCCTTGCTGTATGCTTTCTTTTTCTCTTGGTGTTCTACATCAGTTGTGTATTTTTCCTTGCTGGATGTTTTCTTTTTCTCTTGGTGTTCTACATCAGTTGTGTATTTTTCCTTGCTGTATGCTTTCTTTTTCTCTTGGTGTTCTACATCAGTTGTGTATTTTTCCTTGCTGTATGCTTTCTTTTTCTCTTGATGTTCCAGATCAGTTGTGTATTTTTCCTTACTGTATGCTTTCACTTTCTCTTGATGTTCCAGGTCAGTTGTGTATTTTTCCTTGCTGGATGCTTTCACTTTCTGTTGATGTTCCATGTCCGTTTTGTATTTTTTGGAGTTGTGCGCTTTCAATTTCTCTTTATATTCCAGGTTTGTTTTGTATTTTTCCATACCACTTTCTATTGCTTTCAATCGAAAGTCCTCCTCTTTGTGATATTTCACCATTTTACATTCTCTGTCCTTCTGTGCCTTCTTTTTCCTTAAATACTTTGACAAAATGTTCTTCATATCATTTGATCTATCAATAGTATCATCAGGAATTGAACTGAAGGCACCTTCGTTTGCATGTCTTGATCTGGTGATATGTCCCTGGGGCTCACACAATGTACACAATTTATAACAATCGTTTTGTTGGCCTTGTTTAACACAAACGACATGTTCATAATGAGCTCCATGATTCTGTAGGTAGATGCCTTCAGCAGAAAGTTGTTTTTCAGTGTTGAATCTTAACCATTTGCCTTGATAGAAGGTATAAATATCAACTCCAATGCTGTCAGCTGTAGCTTGAATTTCAGCTTGTGTTGCCCAGGTGTTGACATAAGACATCTTTTGCTGTTTGATGTACTCTGCCACAGTCAAATGCTGATGTTTCTTCATTCAAAAGGCAGTGATATTTTTCAGGATTATTTTTTAAGTGCTTCACTGCATTTAGTCTGATTCTTCTATGGTGTTTCTGTGTCCCACTTATGGCTTGAGAAACGGCACGGAAGAAACAGTTACCATCAGCAACAATGCTTTCATTATGACATGGCAGTCCAGCATCTCCAGCGCATAAGAAAGACTCTTTAACGTTGCAAGTTTCAAATTCAACACTGAGAAATCTGCAAATTGCCTTGCACACGTTCTCTGACAGAGGATTAAACTGCACAGTATTTTCCTCACTACCAACAATTGTAATGTCATTTACATCATACACTTTGGCTTTCTTTCTTCACTATATGGTTGCCTTGAAGAAGAGGAGATTCACTTTTTAACTCAACCCTGGTTTGCTTTCTGTGCACACCACCACATTCACTCTCAGAATAACACTCAACAGCTGCAGCCTCAGCAGACACATCACATTCACTCTCAGAAACACACCCAACAGCTGCAGGCTCGGCAGACACATCACATTCACTCTCAGAAACACACCCAACAGCTACAACCTCAGCAGACCCACCTTCACATTCACTCTCAGAAAAACACCCAACAGCTACCAGCTCAGCAGACACACCACATTCACTCTCAGAAACACACCCAACAGCTACAACCTCAGCAGACACATCACATTCACTCTCAGAAACACACCCAACAGCTACAACCTCAGCAGACACAACACATTCACTCTCAGAAAACACACACCCAACAGCAGCAGTCTCAGCAGACACATCACATTCACTCTCAGAAACACACACCCAACAGCTACAACCTCAGCAGACACATCACATTCACTCTCAGAAACACACCCAACAGCTGCAGGCTCGGCAGACACATCACATTCACTCTCAGAAACACACCCAACAGCTACAACCTCAGCAGACACATCACATTCACTCTCAGAAACACACCCAACAGCTACAACCTCAGCAGACACAACACATTCACTCTCAGAAACACACCCAACAGCAGCAGTCTCAGCAGACACATCACATTCACTCTCAGAAACACCCAACAGCTACAACCTCAGCAGACACAACACATTCACTCTCAGAACACACACCAACAGCAGCAGTCTCAGCAGACACATCACATTCACTCTCAGAAACACACCCAAACAGCTACAACCTCAGCAGACACATCACATTCACTCTCAGAAACATACCCAACAGCTACAGGCTCAGCAGACACACACATTCAGTCTCAGAAAAAACACCCAACAGCTACAACCTCAGTAGACACAACTTCACATTCACTCTCAGAAGAACACACATCAGCAGGCTCAGCAGACACATCACATTCACTCTCAGAAACACTCTTAACAGCTACAGGCTCAGCAGACAGACCTTCACCTTCACTCTCAGAATTATACACATCAGCAGGCTCAGCAGACAAACTTTCACATTCACTCTCAGAAACACACACATCAGCAGGCTCAGCAGACACACCTTCACATTCACTCTCAGAAAAACACCCCACAGCAGCAGGCTCAGCAGACACACCACATTCACTCTCACCTTTCAAAGTCACTGTCACCCTATTAAGCTCAAACTGAACATTTGGCACACCAAATCCTGCTGCAAGTTGGATTATGTGGTTGTAGACTTCACTCATGTTCTTCAAAACACAACAACACACTTGAACCATTACCATCTACCATCCCAGATTTACTGCGTGCATGGGAGTCCACAATAGCATACATGCCATTTTTTAGCAATAATAGCCAATGTACTGCCTGACATGGTGAAGAGACAAGCGTTATCAGTAGCGAGATGTTTTCTCAGAGCAGTCTTCAAAGTAACATGTAAACATGCTTTTTCGAAAGGGATGGTGACGGAAAGCAGACGTCCCATAACACTCTTAATGTCCAAACAAAACGTCTTGCCAAACAACTTCTCCTCTTTTTTAAAATCAAAAGACCCCCAAATAAGAGTGACCCTCAGCAATACCACGCTTCTTCATTCTGTACAGATGATCACCTTCCAATAAAGTCACATTTAGATCTGCCTGACCCATTTATGCACCTCCCGCAGGTGTGTGTGTCTAACAATTGCAGCCAAAGCAATAGCCATGCACTGCCTTCCTCTACTTTCTCTCTTAAATATTGTGTGACCTTGATGAAATGACCCAACAATATTATGAAAGTGAGGAGACTTAGCTTTGCTGTCTTCATGCTGCAGAGGCTGCTGTTGGACAGATGCTTGTTTTTCATGGCAGGAATCCATGGCCACCCTTTGCTTTGCACTCTTCCCAGTGACAGCCGCTGCAGTCTGACGACAGGGACTTGCTTTCCACGGCAGACCTTCTTCATTGGTACCTAAAAAATACAAAAATGTTATTACCATTTAATTGCAAACAGTTTCTATTACAAAAGACACTCATGCACACTCAGCAGCACAAATGTAGCATTCACACACTCTGACACGCAGCTTACATACATACACATACAGACATTATTACACAATAATGTTTAATCACTATTATATTGCATGCCATTTTGTTGTATTGGCACTTTATTTACACACCTGCACATCTGCTTCTCTGTGAACAGGACTGGAGGTGTTCCTGGGTCGCTTCACATCAGCCTGTACCTGCACACAGATAGATAGTGTTATGAACATGACCTGATCACATAATGCTTGCTGTATTATGTATTTTCTATCCACATATTAAGTTCATATTTTTCTCAAACCTTTTTCAGCACAACTCCAGGTTGACAGCCTGATGTTGACTTTGCAGTCACCCCAACTCTAGCTGCATCCTTCACCTAAAAAAACATACATATAGTTATAGTTATTTATTCTCCAACACTTTTACCGTTCATTTTCAAGAAGTCTGTCATCCACACTCAGCAGCACACACGTAGCATTCTCTCTCAGAAGCACATCAGTGCATTCAGATTACATTACATAATGTTTCATCACTATTATATTGCATGTCCTTTTCTTTAATAGGCACTTTATTAACACACCTGCACATGTTCTTCTCTGTGAACTGGACTGGAGGTCCTCCGGGCTCTTTTCACATCAGGCTCCACCTGCAGACACAATAGATATTGTTATGAAAAAACCCAATCACATAATACATGCTTTGATATAAAACATTCTGCCTGAACATACCACTTCCACGACCACTTCAGGCTCTGTGCTGGTGGATGGAGGTGGTGACACAGACACAGCATCAGTCTGCACCTACAACAGAAGATGTCACATTTAGATATATCCACACACCCCACCCACTGACATGTTTGGAAATGAATAACATACCTGCTGATCTTCTCTTGGTGCTGTGTTGCTAGCTGTTGTCTTCAGCTAAAAAACAACAACAAATACCAGTTAGACAAATCTGAACATCTTCTATTCTGTATTTTATATCCAAATATGAGGTCAATATTTATATCTAACCTTCTTCAGCACAACTCGAGGTTGCCAGCTTGATGTTGAGCTCAATTCCTCAACTGTGGGCTGCATCCTTCACCTAAAAAAATAGATATTCGTAATTATTATCAAACACTTTCCGATTTCATTTTCAAAAGCACATATAAAATGTTCTTGTGACATACCTCTCTCTTTGGCTGACTTCTACTCGGCACGGCAGTCCTTGCTTGACTCACCTATATTGAAATACACATTGATGTTTTAGATTCACAAACAAAACTATATTTTAAACAAACATTTATGTTTT